>JBBPQO010000189.1:0-14482 GCA_038092535.1 Xerocomus subilludens | reverse complement strand
CCCTACCCTTGGGTAAGGGTACTAGTTTTCAGGGGTAGGGGTAGGGGTATGAACTCTGGTACCCTGTCATATCCATGCTTTTCCAAGTCAAATCCATAAATCTGGACTTCCGTCCCTACAACCTCTAAGATGTTCTCAGTCATGAGACTGTTTGAAGTCATTGGACAGGCACATGATCCTTTGTCATTTGACTACCTTTGATATTCCATTCTACATTTGTATTATCTTGACAGGTGCTGGTACCAGGGGCTGCATCAGTAGCTGCCACTGTCTTGTCTCACCTCTGACATGTAGGGCCTACCAGAAATGCTTTGGAATCACCAATGCTCTGGAATCACCAATGCTGTTGTTCCACAACAGGTGGGTCCCTTGGAGTTTGGATTGGATTGCCAATACTATCACCTTGTTCTGTATATAAACTCTGTACTCTGCTTCTGTAACCTCAGTTTGAATATTGATTCTAGTTCTGGTCATTCTATGCCTCTCTGCTTTAGTCTGACCTCTTTCTCTCATCTCTCACTCCCTCAGTCCTTGTTCTCTTCTTGCCCTCTACTCCAAACCTCTGACCCTCTGAACTCTGACCTCCAACCCATGTCTCAACCCTCCAAAATACTTGGGACCAGATTTTGATAAGAGCACAACACATAAGGTGAAGCCAACATCTCTTCAGTCCAATTGCTAACTCTGGCATTCTGGAGTTTCATCTGGAAATCAGACATGTCCTTAACAGTATACTCAAACTCCAACTTGTTGAAATTCTACAATGGGTACTCATACTTGTCCTCAACATTCTAGTGCTCAACCCTCTTCCTCATCTCCATATAATCTACTCAATCTCTGTGGAGGTAGCATTCAAGGACCAGAAGTCATAGAACACTTCTGAAGCTTCTTTGTTTGTCACACTCCAGTCCAGAATGTGTCCATATCTACTGGCCCCCATCCTGAATCTCCTACTTCAAGAGCACTTTTTGATAAACTTGACAACAAATCAATCCATACCCTTAACTGTCCCTATGATTGCCCCCCTCCAGGCAGTCCCTCAGTCCCTCCTTCTCTAGGTGGTCTGGATGATTTGGGAAATGAGCCCCCCAATGATGATCCCAGCCTCCCCAGATATGACCTCTTCTTCTACCCTAACCTTGGAGATGAGCTAGTCCTGTGAAACACTCTCACTCACCTTGTGGACACCATCCAAAGCCTTGCTTGCTCCTCTTGATGTCTACCCAAATCCAGTCAGCACACCAAAGTCTGAGAACCAGACCAGTTTGATAAATTGGACTCCCACAAACTCCAATCTTTTCTTGTGCAGTGTAAGCTAAATTTCCAGGATCATTCTAGAGCTTTTACTATGGACTGTGCTAAAGTCACCTTTATGCAGTCTCACCTCAAGGGCACTGCTCTTAAATGGTTCAAGCTGGACCTTCTTGAGATGGAAGATTCTGATCACCATCCTCTCTGGATGGATAACTATCAGAAATTTGTCCTTGAACTCCAGTTAAATCCTGGGCTATTGGTGATGTGGAACATTAGCTGGACCACTTGTCAATGAAGGATAGTCAGTGGATTAACAAGTATGTGGTTGAGTTTAATCAGATTGCTTTGCAAGTCCAAGGTTACAGAGAAGGTGCCTTGTGGCATGACTTCTACAACAGTATACCAGATTATATCAAGGATGAGATCTTGCACACTGGAAAGCCTCCTTTGCTCTCTGAGCTCCATATCCTTGCTCAAGCTATTGATGCTTGCTATTAGGAATGCAAGTCTGAATTATCATGCCAATTGAATCAGACCTTCAAACCATCAGCCAAGTCATCCTCCAGCAAAACCTCTGACAATGCCCCAGCATCCACTCTGGGTAACTCTGATGGCAAGTCACCTAAGGATTCAAAAGAGTCCAAGGGAAAGGCTACCACCTCCTCTGTTAATTTAAATCAGTCTGACCTTGTGCCTAAGCTAGGCACCAATGGCAAGCTTACTGCTGTTAGAGTGAAAGCACCACTTCAACAACAAGCTATGCATGTTCTGTGGTCTCAGCAGTCACATGGCTAAGGATTGTATGAAGTCCATGTCTCAGGCTTCCAAGAGTTATACTGCAACAGTGGTGACTTCAGCACCCTCCACAGAGGTGAAAAAATAGTTCACAACATCCATAACTCCACACTGCCAGAATATTGCATTGACCTCAACTGTGTCCATAAGGAGATCTGTCTTAATGCATCTGCTCTTCCTGATCTGAAGTCTCTTACATCATCAGTCTCTCTTGCCTCCTTTCCCATTCCTTCCTTTCCCACTCCCATAGCTTCTGGCTTCTCTGACTACTTTCTCGACATAAACTTTGTCAAAAAACAAAATCTTTCCACCTTTCCCATATCTCTGCTTTGACTCCAACTCTTTGATGGTACCTCTAATAGCACCATCATATGTACAATCAATCTCTCTACTCATTTTTAAACCAGTGATATCACTCTGATGACATTTTATGTCACTCCATTGGATGGATCCTGCTCTCTTGTTCTAGGACATAACTGGCTTGCCTGCTACAATCTGTTGATTGACTGGATTTCAAACAGTATCTCATTCTGTGCACTTGAACAGACCATGCCAGCCTCTCTGAGCTCACCTCTGTTGCCTGCAAAGACCACTTCTATGGCTGATCCTCCATCCTCTGAAACCTCTGAAACCTCTCCATCTGATTCACCATGTTTCTCTGATTGCACTGCTCCCTCCATCACCATAATCAGTGCTCCTGTGTTTGCCTTGGCTTGTTGCTTGGAAGGTTTGCTGCATTTTAGTATGCAGTTGAAGCCTCCTCAGAGTGAACTTCATTCTACTTCCTCTGTTCCAGAAGACATTGATCTCTCTGGAGTCCCTCTAGACTATCACAATTTTGCTGATGTCTTCAGCAAAAGCAAGGATGACACTCTTGCTTCACATCATGACCATAACCTTAAAATTGACATGGAAGAAGGAACCTCTCCTCCATGAGGAACCATCTATTTACTCTCTCCATCCAAGCTCAACTCCCTTCACATATTCCTTGATGAGCATCTGGCTAATGGTTTTATTCATCCCTATCCTCCAGTCATGCCACTCTGGTCCTCTTTGTCTGCAAGGACAGTTCACTCCACCTCTGTATTGACTTCTGAGGACTCAATAAGATCACAAATAAAGACCAATACCCACTTCCCTGTATTCCTGACCTTCTTGATGCTCCAAGCCACACTAAAGTTTATGTCAAAATTGACCTCCAGTATGCCTTTCACCTGGTCCAAATTGCTACTGGAGATGAATGGAAATCTTCCTTCCAGATTGTTATATTTTGTACGTTCTTTTGACTTCTTTTGACTATGTTCAAGCATGTAGGACTTTACTTTTACTTTTCTTCTCCCTTTTACTATGCTGACACTTCAGACTTCATCTCCACACAATACAGCATGCATGCACATGTATTCATTGTATGTGATCCCTTTTACAATCTCACTGGCCAATGTCACCATACACATCAGCATGCTGCATGTATTGTGCCATTGTGCTGTGCTTTCCTTTTATGATTGTTTTAGGGCTGTATTTGACCATGCCTTGACCATGGTCCATGCACAGACCCCTTATGTATATAAGCAGTAGTTTAGAGACTGTTTCCACAGTCTAATCCATTTGATTATCACACTTGCCTCAGGGTTAAGCATGGTCTAAGAAGATGGCTATCTACTTTTTCTACATCTCTCACTCTACATCTTTGCATTCAGCCTTCAGCTTGAGCAAGACTACAAGTCCTTATTCTATCATCTATTATCTTCAGTCATTGTTAGGGTCTTGCCCTTGAGGTTTAGGCTTTGGTGTTTGGCTCATGCAACACTTGGATTAGACTCTTACTCGAGCACAAGACAGCCCAACACATAGGGCCATTTATGTGGACATCGAAGATCTCCCTCAAGTTCAGTTGGAAGATACTGAACAGTAAGGAGTATGTTTGGATTGGAATGCACATTCAATATGGACAAATTCAAAGATGCTCTCAGTGAGATCTTAAATGAGAATAAATCTGATAACCTCTACAAGAAGATTGCCAACCCTGGGAAGTGGGATGGTGACAAAGAGAAATTTTGTCTATGATGGACCAATCTTCATTTGTGGGTATCATTCCATGATTGGAAGGATGACAAGATCCTTTCTGTCATTGTGTTATCTCACTTTGAAGGAAAGGCAGATGCTTTTATCCAACTCACTATGGAAAGGTATCTCAAGCTCAAGGCAATGACAAGAAATATAGTGGTGACTGGGCATGAACCGCTCTATGCAGCATACAATGCTTCTGCTTGGACATCATGGATGGCATTGCAGAAGTATATTGTTGACTATTTTCAGATTGAGACCCTTGGCTGGAAATTGTACAAGAAGTTGAAGGAACTGAAGCAGGGAAAGTTGGGGATTGATGAATTCCTTCAGAAGTTTGACATGTTGAAGAGAGAAATGAAGGTGAACAATAAAGAGGTGGTTTGTTTGCTGAAGAACACTGTTCGCTTTACAATCTACCAACAAGTATCACTTCATATGAAGGTTGTGGATGATGACTATGCTGGACTCAAGCAAGCCTATGAAGTGATGGATCATACAATGGAGAGCATACTGGTTGAACGTGGAGTGCAGCCATTCCAGTTTGAACAGTGAGGGAAGTAGTGACCACCATCAGGACCTCCTCCTCCCCATCCAAACCCATATTTCAACTGTCGACCCCACTTCACTGCCACTGGTACCCAGCCAGGGAGAGGTGCACCAATGAATGTGGATTTGTGTTCACATCAAGCAACTCCTAGCTCTTTGTGCAAGATCTGAACCTGCTATAACTGTGGTCAAGAAGGGCACATCACACACTTCTGTCAAGAGCCAAAGAAACAGGCTAGGCATGCCAGGTGTTTGGAAGTGGAACCAGCTTTGGGAACTATGCAAGTTTTGGCATACACCACTAAAGAAGCTGAAGTGTTCTGGCAAGACAAGATTGCCGTCAAAGCAAAGGAGAAAGCTGCCAAGAAAGAGGATCATTTGTAAATGAAGGGGGTGTTTATGAACTCTACAATTGAACTAACAATGATTTTCCCAAGTGTATGATATCATCTGTGTTTTGTGATAGGTTTTCTTCTGCAAGGGGGTCTCACTTAGAGAACTTGGCACTGGAAGTAAAACAAGGCATGCTTAATTCCCTCCAATTGCATTGTTGCAGCAGTTCACTCCACTCTTCATTGTTCCAACCCCCTATACTTCCACTTCTACTAACCAAATCCAAAGTATGCTTACTATGGGAGGACAAATGGTCCTCAATGTTCATATTAGATATCCTCAAGGTGCTACTTGGGAAAATGCTTTGCTGAAGGTGCTACTCAACTCTGGCACTTCTAACACTTTCATTGACAGAGACTTTTGCCTGAAGAACAGAATTTGAATGGCACCCTTGTTGCAGGTAATCAAGGTGCATAATGCTGATGGTACCTTGGGACTTATAGGGAACACTATGCATTGTGCTGAACTGTTTATGGATGTCTGTGGACATATGGAGTACATTGACACTTATGTTTCTATTCTAGGAATGCATCCAATGTTTGTTGGGTATGACTGGCTGTACCACCACAACCCTGACATCAATTGGGTGATGGTTGCCATAGCATTTCTCCAATGTGGAGTATGGTGTCAACAGAACATACAGCAACATGTAGATCCAATCATGCTCACACAAAGTATCAAGCCCAGTCTCAAGAAAAAGGTCCTGGTATAGTATCATGAGTTCCTTGATGTATTTTCACAGAAGGAATCCAAATGGATACCAATTTGCAAACCTTGGGACCATGCTATCGAATTGAAGCCATACTTTGTGCCAAAGAAGGGATGCATTATCCTGTTATCTGATGTGGAAATGAAAGAGGTCAGGACTTTAATTGAAAAGGAATTAAAGAAAGGGTTTATTTGGCCATCCAAGTTGCCTCAGATGTCGCTGGTGTTCTTTATTACCAAAAAGACGGGCAATAAGTGACTGGTGATGGATTACTGGTATCTTAATGAGGGTACCATCAAGAATGCATACTCTCTCCCCCTTATTCCACAGTTGATTGACTGTTTAAAGGGAGCTGACCTTTTCACCACCATGAACTTGCAATGGGGTTTCAATAATATCCATATCAAGAAAGGTGATGAGTGGAAGGGAGCTTTCATCACACCCATTGGCTTCTACAAGCCAACAGTGATGTATTTTGGGATGACTAACTTGCCTCTGACTTTCAGCAGATGATGAACAATATTCTCAATGATATATATATGGTTGTTATCATTTTCATGGATGATTGTATGGTATTCACAAAAGGGCAAACACTAATGTTTCATAAGGACATGGTCAAAGAAGTTCTGCAATGCATTCAAGAGAACAATTTATATGTCAAGCCTGAGAAGTGCCACTTCAAGCAAGAGAAGGTAGACTTTCTTTGCATGGTTGTCTCTCATGAGGGGGTTGAGATGCAAAACAAGAAAGTTGCTGGAGTATTGGACTGACCAACACCAATGCACCTGAAACAAGTCCAGGGTTTCCTCAGATTGTGTAACTATTATTATTGTTTCATTCCTAACTTTGCAGACCTTGCTTGCCCTTTGAATGATCTTATGAAGAAAAATGTCCCTTTTTAATGGGGAATGGCACAGCAACAAGCCTTTAACAACCTCAAGAAAGAATTCATGAAATCTACTCTTCTCACATATTCAGACAAAAACAAAGAAATGTGAGTAGAGATTGATGCCAGCAACATTGCTACTGGTGGAGTTCTCTCGATTAAAGGTGATAATGACATATGGTGACCTTGTGCTTTCATTTCTCATTCTTTCAATGCACATGAGCATAATTACTCTATTTATGATAAAGAACTTTTGGCAGTTATTCATGCACTAATGGAATGGAGGCATTATCTTTTAGGATGTCCAACCTTTGAAATATGGACAGATCACAAGAACCTGAAATATTGGAAGAAACCACAAACACTTTCTCAACATCAAGCTCATTGGCATGCGTTACTCCAAGAATTCAACTACGTAATGTGCTACAAACCAGGAATGTCCAATGGGAGAGCAGATGCACTTTCATGATGTCCTGATCATGGTAACACAGTGTCAGATTATAACACTAACATCACATTGCTTTCTGATACAGTGTTTGCAAAAGAATATGTCCTATCTTCAACATTCCTCCAAGACAAATCAGAAAAAATGCAATACAAAGAAGTTTATGGTTATGACTATGACAAGGGTGAATGTGTCTTCTATAATGAATGGGGAAAGATTTTTGTCCCTGAATCTTTGTGAACTGAACTACTGAACATCTGTCACAATTCTCCCCTCACAGGTCACTTGGGTCAGGCCCACACTATCCACCTTCTTTCTTGCCATTTTTCTTGGCCTAGTGTTACATGTGACGCCAAATGCTATATAGAACATTGCCACATGTGTGCCCTCACGAAGGGTAAGCAAAAGGCACTAGCAGGCAAACTTCTTCCTCTTCCTGTTTCCAAACATCCTTGGGATGATCTTTCAGTCAATTTCATTTTGGGACTTCCAGTATCGAAGGGGTTTGATTCTGTTTATGTCATCATTGATTGCTTTTCAAAAGAAGTTGTTTTCATTCACTGTTGCAAAACTGTTTCTTCAAAAGATTTCACTCAGCTTTTCTTAGACAATGTTTGGTGTATTCATGGTATTCCTCTTTCTTTGGTGTTGGACTGAGGCCTGCAATTTGTTTTGGACTTTACAGTGGAGCTTTGCAAGTTATTAGGCATTTTGCAATGTCTCTTGATGGCCTATCACCCCCAAACCGATGGTCAGATGGAACAGCTTAACCAAGAACTTGAGCAGTACTTGCATGCCTACATAGCTAAGCAACAAGAGGAATGGGTCGATTGGCTCAAGATCACCCAGTTCCAACATAATGTTATGATTTTACTTCCTTTTCATCATATTGTTCTTTTCCTCTACCATTTGCCACATCATACCTGGAGAGGGACTACCTTCTCTCATGAAGGGTTCATCCTTATCTCAGAGATTTCCTCTGATTTCCTCTTTGATCTTTAACTGGACTTATCTCTTCTCCACTATCTTTCTTATGTTAGCTAGTGTTTCTTCACATTCCATTACATTCCATGTTATTCCTTCCCTTCTTTTATCTTGGTCTGTGCACAGTTTCTCTTAGTATAAATACCATTGCATATTGTTTGTATTCCCTATTCTTGATCTGCACAATACAAGCATTGTATTAAGTTTCACTCCTAGAGCTCCTTTGTGAACTATCCTTAGTTGAGTCTACCCTCAAAACCTTCATCACCTCATTACCTCTTGAATGTTAACTCCTTAGACATTGGTCTCTTCGTGAGTATTGCCTAAGGTAGTTGATCAGTAAGCAGGCATTGGCATATGCTTAGCGTAACACATAACAATGTGCTTACTATGTCCACAGGAACAGTATCTATTTCCATTATGCACAACTACCACCCTTGTCTTGGGTTTGAAGGGAATGTGAAGTCAATAGCCAGAAAATACAGAATGGAGTTAGGACAAGCATACAAGGACATGGAAGAGGCCTTGAAAGTGACACAGCAGAGAATGATGAAGTCAGCAGATTGGACACATTTGGACACCCTGGAATATGCTGTCAGTGACCAGGTCTGGTTGTCCATGGAGTGGCTCAAACTACTGTACACTGCCAAGAAACTTACACAGAAGTGGATTGGCCCCTGTGTCATCAAGTGAATTATGCCAAACGTAGTGGAGTTGCAATTACCAAAGATGATGTGAATTCACCCGACTGTGAGTCAAACTGTATCATGATACCCTACCTGGTCAACAACCACTATGGCCAGACACAATTGATGTTTCAGATGAAGAATATGAGGAATATCAGGTCGAGTGTATTGTCACCTCACAAATGAACCAATGAAAGTTGGAGTATCTTGTGCACTGGCTGGTTGGGATGATGAATTCGATTGGACTTGGGAGCCCAAAGCCAATATCACATATGCTGCAGACGCTATCACAGATTTCCATGAGCATTAGCCCTCTGCCCTGTGGAAATTACAGGGCATCACCACCTCAGATTTTTTTAGTCTTTTTAGGGCATATCCTGACATCTATGACACCTGTAGCATCACACACCTCGATTACAAAGCTGCACTGTGACTCACTGTCCTTCATTCCAAACTGTCCCATGCCACTCCCTCTCCCTTTATCTTTTGTCCCCTGTATCTGGTTCCTCATCCCTCTGTCCATCAAGACTGCTGTCATTTATGTCATCACCTTTGTTGCTCTTATCCTCCTCTTTGCCCTCCTTACCCTTCTTTTCTTTGTCTTTTTGCTTTATCTGTGTTCTCTCCATTACCTTGTTGCCTGCCTCAACATGTCTTGTCTTATGAAGCACCCTGTCCACACTACCATCATTATCAGTGCCATCACTGTCCATCTCACTGTTGACTCCTGCTTTACTGATCAGCCCATACTCCCTGCACATTCAGAGCCAGTCAACTGGCAGCAGCAAGAATGGGCGCTGCTCCCAGATACTGCCACTGATGGCTGGGCTCCTGTGCCCATGGAGTTTGCTCCTATTCCATCTCCTGTCCTCTTATATCCGGAGGTCCCTGCTGATCTGCCAGCTGCTAATGCTCCCCCCACCATAATTGTCCTCACTACTGACAACATGAATGCTTGCACCTTGCAAACCTTTGCACCTGCTGTGGGGGTCTTGGGTATGGTGGATGGGGTCCATTGACACTCGATGGGCCTGTTATAGATGCAGTGGTGTTTGGTTTTGGCCTTGTTTGGAATCCTTGGCCCTGGGGGTGGTGGTGTTATATTTCATATGTTCTTTTCACTTCTTTTGACTATGTTCATCCTCAAAGATGAACACATATATGTATTGCCATATATTCAAGCATGTAGGACTTTACTTTTACTTTTCTTCTCCCTTTAACTATGCTGACACTTCAGACTTCATCTCCACATGATACAGCACATGTGCACATGTATTTATTGAATGTGATTTCTTTTACATTCTCACTGGCCAATGTCACCATACATGTCAGCTTGCTGTATGTATTGCACCATTGTGCTGTGCTTTTCTTTTACGATTGTTTTAGGGCTGTATTTGACCATGCCTTGACCATGGTCCATGCACAGACCCCTTATGTATATAAGCAGTAGTTTAGAGACTGTTTCCACAGTCTAATCCATTTGATTATCATACTTGCCTCAGGATTAAGCATGGTCTAAGAAGATGGCTATCTACTCTTCCTACATCTCTTGCTGTACATCTTTGCATTCAGCCTTTGGCTTGAGCAAGACTACAAGTCCTTATTCTATCATCTATCATCTTTGGTCATCGTTAGGGTCTTGCCCTTGAGATTTAGGCTTTGATGTTTAGCTTGTGCAACACAGGTGAGCTATGGCTCTTATGAGTGGTTGGTCATCCATTTGGTTTTATGAACACTCTGGCTCCTTTCTAGCATTTTTTGAATACCATCTTCACTGATCTTTAAATGTTTGTGTTATTGTCTACTTGGACAACATTCTAATCTATTCTGCTGACATGGCTTCTCACAAGAAGCATGTCAAGGAAGTTCTCCAGAGACTCTGAAAGCACAGACTTTATGCTAAATCTAAGAAGTGTGAGTTCCACACCACATCCACCAAGTATCTAGGCTACCAGCTTTCATCCTCTGGACTTACAATGTTCCTGGAGAAGGTGAAGTCCATATAAGACTGGCCAGAACCTCAGAAAGTTAAGAATAGTCAATCCTTCCTTGGCTTTGCAAATCTCTACTGGAATTTCATAGATAACTACTCTACAATTGGCATCCACTTGACTTGCCTGACTTGCAAGGGTATCCTATGGAATTCCACTGACTCTGGTTGCTTTTCCTTCTAGAAACTCAAAGACACATTCTCATTGGATTCTGGACACTCCACTTATAGTGGAAACAGATGCTTTGATTATGCCATCACTGGTATTCTCTCCATTTGCTGCACTGATGATAAGATTAGACACATCAAATTCTACTTCTGGATGTTGTCTGCTCCAGAGCTCAACTATGACACCTGCAATGAAGAACAGCTTGTGATCCACAAATTCTTCTATACTTGGTGTCACTACCTCAAAGGCTCTGCAACTCCGGTTGATGTTGTCACAGATCACAAAAACCTCAAGTACTTTGCCACTATGAAACTCCTGACCCACTGGCAAGCCTGCTGGTTGGAAGTTCTCTTTCAGTTCAACCTGGTCATCCATTTTGTCCAATTCATCTCAGAGCTAAGCCTGATTCCCTCACTAGATGCTGGGACATCTATCCTAAAGAGGGGGATAAGGACTGTGCTTATGTGAAACCTCATAATTTCCAATCCATTTTCACTCATGAGCAGTTTGCTGTGTCCCTCCAAGCCACATCCCTTGCTACCCCAGTATTCCAGGCAAGCATGCTCTTCAATGCCAAAAAACTCCATAGTGATATCCTTTCTGCTCTCCCATCTGACCCCTTGGCTTCCTGTCATATGCCCACCTCCAAACCCCCTGATTCTCAAAGGTCAGTTGACACTGTTGGTTTCCTCCATCTCAACAATTGTATCTATGTCTCAGATTCCAATGATCTTCAACTTTGTATCCTCTGCTATAAGCATGACCATCCCCTCTCTATACATTTTGGGCAAAACAGAACCTTAGAACTAGTGTTTAAAAGTCTGGTCTGGTCCAGTTTTTCTCCCCTTTTTTGATGCAACTAGACCACAACTGGTCTTTTTTTTCTCAGATCCACTGCAACTGGACTGAAATGAGTTAAAACTGGTTGTGTGTGGTTGTGTTACCTGGTTGCAACCAGTTGCAACCATTTTTCATGGCAATTGGGTTGCACCATGCCTTGCTGTTCAAACACTACTACCATCACACTCCACCACATCATACACCACCATTCAGATGGCCTCCACCATGCCACACCTGGGCCCTTCAATCAGCCCCCACCACCTCAAGCTTTCACCCAAATGGGACAGATGGCCCTCCACCCACTTTTGCATTCCACCCACCGTCCTTACACACTCTCACTCAAATAGGACCGACAGACATGTGTGCACTCATGCACCAGCCATCACCACCTCAAGTTCTCACTCAAACAGGACACCTGCATGCTCTCATGCTCTAACCACCATGACCTCATGCTCATGCTCAAACAGGACACCTGCATGCTCTCACACTCCAACCACCACCACCTGGCACTTTCACTTGAAGGAGATGGACAGCCTGGAGCATGTGCTTATGTTCCAACCACTATGACCTTACACTCACACTCAAATAGGATGCCCACATGCTCTCATGCTCCAACCACCACCCCTCATGCTCACCCAATCAATTGCCAACACAAATGGCTAAACAGTTTTTTTTTATGTTTTTTTTTTTGATCACTTTCAGAGCACATGTTCATGCCATCCCCACCACACCTCACTCTCACCCAAATATACCAGATGGATATAGACATGCTCCTATGCTCCAACCACCACCAATCTACACTTTCACCTGAACTAGATGGATGGACATGGCTTACTTATGCTCCAACCACCACCAACCCATGCTTTCACCCAAATGGGTTGGACAGCCATCCATGTGCTCTTGTGCTCCACCCACCCCCTCACACTCTCAGCCAAATATACCAGACAGTCACCTATGTACTCTTGCATTCAAACCACCTGATCAGGCACCAACATGAATGGCCATCACATGCTCCCACACTCCAACCACCACCAACCTGTGCTTTCACCCAAACTGGACAGAAAGCCATCTGCATGCTTTTGTGTTCCACCCACCCCCTCACACTCTTAGCCAAATGGGCCAGACAGCCACCCACACACTCTCATATTCAAACCACCTGATCAAATTCCAACACAAACAGTCATACCATTTGTGTTGGCTTTTCTCTATTTTCTATTTTTATTTTTAATTACATTTATTCATGTAATTTAGTGAATAAATGTTATATAAACTGGTTTGAACTATGAGTGCAAAAAGACTGGTTGTGACCAGTTGACAACTGGTCTTTGTGAGCAGGTGAAAAATGAGGCAACTGAACTGTTAAATATAGGGATGGAGCAGAGTTTGGTCTAGAAAGACTAGAGTTGGTCTAGAGCTATGTAGAATATAACAGTAAGTATAAAAAAGGCTCACCTCAGCCATGCCTATGTGGGTGAAGATGACTGGGTGCTGGAAAGAAGAGAAGGGGTTTAAATAATGTGCTGGAGGCACACTTGCACAGCTAAGTAAGACAGATATCAGCTAGGTGAAACAGGTATCAGTGGTATGGCCACTGATGCCAGGTATGTACACATGACACTGAGGTCTGGAAGTCCAACTTCAGATCAAGAGTGGATCTGGAGTTACTCTGAAGTTACTCTGGAGTTAGGGGTATTTTGTCACTCCCACTTGAGTGTAGCCATAAACCCATACCCCAGGTGAATCCCCAGTGTTGCTCACACACCAGAGGTTTCATGAGTATGTCTGCAACCATGTTCTTTGTTGAGATATACTGGACCACTGCTTCTCCTTTTTCAATGATCCAAATGGTATTTCCATTGGATATGCTTGGTTCATGCATGGAATTGCAGGTCACAACAGAAAATGATAGCAGTCTGATTATCATAGAATAACTCTCTTGGACTCTGTTGTGAATGTCTGGTCTTGTCAAAGAAGCTCCAAAACCAAGCAAGGTGGACCAATATTGCTAAGTCCAATGTATTTAAATTCTGTTGTGGAAAGTGCAACCATGCTTTGTTGTTTGAATGACCAGGAGATGGCACTTTGATTGCTAAGAAAAACAAAACTGAAGGTGGAGCATGAGTTCTCTAGGTCCTGAGACCAACCTGCATTGGAGTAGCCATGGAAATCCATGTCTGAGGATAACTCCATTCCATTGAACTGGAGTTCAATGTCCTTCATCACCTGTATGCATTGAAGTATGCACTTCACTGCTTTCCAGTGGATATTCTTAGGTTTTGTGCTAAAATGGCTAAGTGCTCCAATGGCATAAGCAATGTCTGAACATGTTCCAAGCATGAGGTATATGAGCAAACCAATGATGGTGAGGTATAACACTTGTTTCCCTTTAATGCACATCTCTGTAATGGTCTGGTCTATTAAAGTCAATCCTGATCTTCTTGACAAAACTCCGGAACTCCAGAGTTAGTGTCTGGACAGAAGAGTTGTTGGCTTCACCTTATGTGGTGCACCCTTGTCGAAGGCAAGTCCCTGGTATTTCAGAGGGACGGGCGTAAGGTGGAGTGACAGTGGTCAGAGGTCAGATAGTCAGAGGTCAGAGGTCGGAGGGTCAAAGATTCAAGCAAGGCAAGTCAAGGTTAAAGAGCTGAGGGAGAGGATGGCAAGAGGAGGACCAAACGGACAAAGGGGGAAAATCAGAACTAGAATCGATATTCAAAC
>JBBPQO010000188.1:0-14572 GCA_038092535.1 Xerocomus subilludens | reverse complement strand
ATGTTATTATAGCCCCAGTGGATATCAAGTTTGATGAAATAATTTGATTCCTTCATGTCATCAACAAGTTCAGAGATAAGTGGTAGAGGATAAGCATTTTGTATGGTGTGACTGTTAAAATACTGATAATCTTGACAAGGGCAAAGAGATCCATCCTTCTTTGGAATGAAGAAAAATGAAGATGCTTGAGGGGATTTCGAGGGGACAATTCAGCCAGTTTTCAGGTGTTCTTTGATGAAGGCTTTACAAACTTCTTTCTCAGTGGGGTTGAGTGGGTATACCTTAGCAATCTTAGGGATGAAAGTGTCTTTCAGATCAATAGTATAATCAAAAGAACAGTGGAAAGGAAGTTTGGCTTGGGTAGACTCAGAAAAAATGTCAGTGAAGTTGACACAAAAGTTGGGAATGGGTACATTCTTGGATTTCTCAGCCTGGGCAAGTTTTGTAGATATTGTAATCTTCTCAATGTTTTCTTCAAGGAAAGAATACTCACAAAGAGACCTCTCAACCCTAGAGGAGAAAGTCTTCCAATTGATGACAGAATTCCATTTCTGGAGCCAAGGCATCTCAAGTATGATCTGGGGGTGAGTGGGTCAGACAACATGAATTTTACCATGTTAAAGAATGGTCTGGAGGTGAATAAAATAGTGGTGGTCCATCAGATGGTTCCTTTGGTATTAGGTGTTCCATCTACATTGTAGGTAATGACCAGGTTGGGGATAGGAGAGAATTTGAATGGTCTCAGAGCTAAGAGACAAGGGTTGATGAGATTTCTGGTTTTCCCAGAATCAATGAGGGCAGTGGTGTCAATGGTTTGTTTTGATCCATGTAGCAAAACAGGGAGACACATAGTTCTATTGCTTTGTGGTGCTACAAGTACATGGTTCAAGACAAGAAAAGAAGACATTGGAATGGCTTCCCTTCTTAAAAATCCCATGCTCTCTTGATTCCGGCAGTGACTTTGGCAGTGAAGACTCCTGTGAGTTCTTCAACAAATTCCTCATAATAGGTTTGAAGGACTGAGAAGATTTTGTTATTGGCTTTGCCAGAGGTTTTCAAGAAATTAACATATTCATCAAGCTTTGAGCAAGTGGATTCTTTCTTAGGGACAGGAGGTGGGGCAGTTTCAGCATCTCAGAGGTTCTGAGAGTTAGGAGGTGGGCAAGGAGTGGTTCGAACAGAGGAGGTATAATGGTTGTTGGCACTATGGCCTTTTTTTCTACATCTGAAACAAAGTTCATCACAGATACATCTAGCCCATTCATTCAGGGTAAGTTTTGACAGCATGACACTGTTGATGTCCATGGCATTGGGATCTTTCTGGGAGTGAAAGGTGGAGGAAGGTTGGGGTCATTCACTATGAAGGGATTGAATCCTCATCTTCTGAGTGTGGAAGGTCTTGGCTTGTTTGATCAAAGTGTTGATGGTAACAGGGATGGGGGACATAGATAAAATCATGGTAGCAATCTTTTGATCAACACCTAGGGAGAATTGATCAATAAGGGTGATATCATTGATGATTCTAGCTTTGCTAGTGAGGTTCTGGAAGTCAATGATGTATTGCTAGAAACCATCATTGAAGGTTCTATCAGGATGTTTGGTAGATTTCTGGACAAGCTTAGAAAGATCCAAGCAAGCAGTGGCTTTGATATCAAAGGGGTAGAAAGTGGACTCAAAGTTGGTGGTGAACTTGTCAAAGGTTTTCTCAGAGGAGGCGACAGAGGTGTCAGCAAGTTTATCATACCACATCTTGGTGAAAGAAGCTCCACATTCTTTGCTCATCTTGTTTAGGGTAGTGGTGACTTTTCTTTCATCAGAAGAGTATAACAAAGAGTTCTGGGCAAAGTAGGCTCTCATGGCCTTCATCAAATGGGAAGCATTGGAGGATTTTCCTGAGAAGTCAGCAGGGAGGGCCACTTTTAGTTTGGTCTTAGAAGACATGTTGATTGGTGGTACTGGGGTGGTGGGAGTGGCAGGTGGTGGGACAATGGTAAGACTGAGGGTCTGAGATTACTGGGAGGTGTGAGTGGTCGAACAGGGTCTAGGTTTGCTTGGGGGTATTGGTATAGCTGGAACAACTAGAACATGGGTTCAAGGGGGTGCTGGTGATAGAGTGAGGGGGTGAGTCAACTTCAATGTCACTGTCCTCAGACTTGGACTCAGGAATACCAAAGGTTCTGTGGAAACTCATGGTGATAATGGAAGTAGGTCCTACACCTGGGGAGGTGGGACCAAAGATATTCTTGATCTTTTGTTATGTGAAGCATATGCCAATGTCTGCTTACTTGACGACATCCTTAGGTAATACTCACAAGGAGACCAACATCTGAAGAGTTGGCATTCAAGAGATAACAAGGAAGATAAGGGTTTGAGCTTGAGGCTCAACTGAGGATAGTTCAAAGGAACTTGAAGGATTGAGACTTAACATTATGCTTGTATTGCATAGATCAAGAATAAGGAATACAAGGGATGTGTGTTGGTATTTATACCAAGAGCAAGCATGCATGGACCAAGAGAAATAGAACTAAATGGAAGGACATAGAACACAGTGGAAAGTTGAGGAACACTAGCTGACATAAGAGAGACAGCAGAGGAGAGATAAGTCTGATCAAAGATGAAGAAGAGAAACAGAGTTACAACTGGAGATGAGAATGAATCCCTCAGTAGAATAAGACATCCCTCTCCAAGAGTGACATGGAGAATGATAGAGAAAAAGAATGATATGATGGAAAGGAAGTAAAATTGTAACACCCACTTCCACCACCTTGTCCATCTCAATGTCTACTTCCACCATTATCAAGAAACTTAACCTCAGTACCCCTGAAGAATTCAATGGGTTGGAGGATTCCTTCCAAGGATAGTTCACATTTGTTGGATTGTATCTTTCTATCAACACCCACATCTATAACACTAACAAGAGGAAGATTGCTTTTGCACTTTCATACATGAAAAAGGGAGCTGCTCTTGGATGGGCTACCTCTTTTATTGATAATGCCCTTGTGAAGTTGACCTATGGGGCATATGACACCTTCATCAAGGAGTTAAAGAAAACTTTCTTGACCACTAATCTCAAGGGTAAAGTCCTTGCTACTCTTCAATCCCTTGCCTGACAAGGGACAGATGTCCTCATATATGTCAACCAATTCAAACTCACCACCCATTAAAGCAGGATTACTGACCAAATGGTTTTAATTTGCCTTTTCTCTGAAGGATTGAATCCCTCTCTTATGAAATGGATCTACTCCAAGGATACAGTTCCTGTCATGGTTGATGAGTGGTATGTCAAAGTGGAGAACTTCCAATCTCAGTGGAACCATTCAAAGCAGATCACCTCATATCACACACTTTCTAAGAAGAACACAATTCCCTCTCCCTGACTCTATATATCTCAGGCCAGAAGGTCTAAGGATTCCAACACTATGAAGTGGACTCTGTCTGGATTTCCATGCTCACTCCCAAGAAATGCAAGCAATGTATGGCAAACAATCTTTGTTTCAGGTGTCAAAAGGGAGAACATCTGAGTAACCAATGTTCCACCTTCCCCAATCATCCAACCTCCTCTTCATCAAAACCTTCCAAAATTCAACATGTCAAAAGGGAAGATGACCTCCCTGCTCTCCAAGAAATTGACAATGATGACAATGAACCTGCTGAAGTAGCCCACATCTCTTTCTCTCTTGATAACCAGAGTTCTTAAATGGAGGGCTTTGTTTGATGCAAAGTCCTCCTTCATTTTCTGTAATGTGAGCTCCTGTAATTGTATCCACTTCTCCTAAGGCAATGAGAATCCTGATTCAATTGATCACCCCCTCACACACTCTTCAAGTCATTGATACCCATGCTCTCATTGACAGCAGTGCAGACATCTCTTGCATTGACTGGCAGTTTTTAAGGAAACATCTCCCAACTACAAAACTTCATGTTCCAATCAAGGTTCAAAATGTAAACCAATCCTCCACATTATGTCTTGTGGAAAACAGAAGGTCATTCTGGGGTTACCATGGCTTAGAACCACCAACACAAACATCAATTGGGTCCAACAAACCCTTTCCATCTCTGAGTCCCTCAATCAATTGAAAGAACTTTATACCACCCATGCCTCTGATACTAAACAACACAACTCCCACTACCTAAGATTCTCCTATTCAAAGAAGAAAGTTCAACATATTAATACTTACACCACTGTCAATGAGAAACTCTATGACTATATGGGAGTGAGAACCAAGGAAAAATATCTCACAGCAGCCTGAGAGAACAGGCTGGTGTTTCAAATGATCCAAGGGGACTGCAAATATTTCCTCTCTAATTCACCAGTTGTGAGGAAGCTTATGTTGTCCACTGAACTTGCTATGGCAACTGAAGCTGCAAAGCCAAAACCCATCCTTTCTTCCACATATTCCAACTTCTCTTCTGTATTCTCGAAAGAAACTATGGATCATGTACCACCATCCCATTCTTATGATTACAAAATTAGCCTTGATGGCTCACCCCAAAGATTGGAAAGCTGTATCCCCTTTCTTCCAGCAAATGAAAAGCCATCAATAACTTCTCAGAAGAGAATCTAGCCTCTAGAAAGATTTGTCCCTCCAACTCCCCACAAGTGTCCCCCTTTTTCTTTGTAAAGAAGAAGGATGGTAAGCTTCATCCATGTCAAAACTATCAGTACCTAAACAAACATACTATCCATGATGCCTACCCTCTTCCATTAATTGGTGATCTTATCGACAAAATGAAGGACACCAAGCACTTCACCAAGATGGACATTCATTGGGGATATAATAACATTCAAAGCAAGGATTGAAATCAATGGAAGGCCACCTTCATTACTCAAAAAGGACTCTTCGAACCAACTGTTGTGTTTTTCGGTCTTTGTAACTCTCTGGCTACATTTCAACTTTTTATGAATGACTCCTTTCAGAACATGATCTCAGAAGGATGGCTAGTCATTTATATGGATGATCTCCTTGTTTTCTCTCTGGACAAGAAAACCCATACAAAATGTATTCAACAAGTCCTTCAATAAATGGAAAAGTTAAGTCTTCACTTGAAGTTGGAAAAGTGTCAATTCAATGTTCCTGAAGTCGAATAATTGTCAAATAAGGACAACTAGCTATGGATTCAGTCAAGCTCAAAGGGATCACCAGTTGGCATACCCCAGAAAAGCTCTTTGATGTCCATTCCTTTTTAGGATTTGCCAACTTCTACCATCAATTCATTCCAGACTATACTATAACACTGTCATCCATTCACTTCTTGATCTTACAAAGAAATTACATGCATGGGATTGGACTCCTGCCTGCCAATCTTCATTTGATTTCTTGAAGGGGTTATTCCTTTCCAAACCTATTCTTCACCTTTCCAATCTTTCTAGATCTTTTGCCATCACTACTGATGCTTCCAAATATGTGTTTGGTGCTATTTTAATGCAAACATATGTCAATAGGGACTGGCTCCCCTGCTCCTATCTTTCTCAAGCATTCAGTCCTGCTGAATAGAACTATGACATCTATGATCATGAGCTTCTTGTGGATATCCATGTATTGAAGACTTGGCATCATTACCCCCATGGTTTCCAATTTCTGGTTCAAGTTTTTATGGATCACAAGAACCTGTTCTACTTTCATCAGACTCAAAACCTAAACCATTGACAAGCCCATTGGCTTCTTGATCTTATAGACTTTGATCTTGAAATTATTCATGTCACTGGGAAACTCCTGAGTGGTCCAGATGCCCTTTCTCATTGTCCAGATCTTTATCCTGAAGATAATGACAACACAGAAGTCATCCTTCTTCCTAATTCTCTCTTTGTAAACCTTATCAACACCCAACTTCATAATTATATCTCCTCTGCTTCTATCAGGGACCCACTGCTCCTTGAACATCTTCAAACTATCATCCAGCCAGATATCCCTGCTGCCTTTCATTCTCAACTTTGCAACTGACAATTTACCAATGGTGTCCTTACCTATAAGGGGCACATTTATGCCCCTCCTGACAAATCCCTATGATAGTCTATTGTTCCTCATTGTCATGACCATGAACTTCATGGTGGCCATATCTTAAAACTCACCAACTTGTTGCTGCAGATCTCTGGTGGCCTGGTCTCACTCAATATGTTCATCAATACATTGAGTTTGTGCCATCTGTCAACAGAATAAGGCAAACATCCATCCTGCCTGCCCCTCCTTACTCCTATTTGTTCCATTGCTACCCATCCCTTTCAATAGATTTCCTGTGATCTTATCACTGACCTTTCCCCCTCCACCAACATTTCCTTTAATTCTTTATTGGTTGTGGTCAATCATGGGCTTATGAAGGGGGTGATCCTCTGCCCTACTTAAAAGACTATCACTGCTCAGGGAATTGCCACCCTCTTTTTCCACAAAGCATACCTCTGTTTTGGTCTTTATGACAAGATTCTCTGACTGTGGTCATCAATTCATGTCCTCTTTCACTAAGGAACTTGGAAAACTCCTAAACTATAATCTATCTCTCTCCACCACCTATAATCCATAGTCTGATGGAGAAACTGAAGATGTCAACCAAGAGATTGAAACTTACCTCCAAATCTTTTGTGGCACTAATCCAGGTTCTTGGGCAGAGAAGATCTCTCATGCAGAATTCACTCATAATCACTGTCCCCATTCCATTACTGGAAAGTCCCCATTCTTCCTCATAATGGGCTACAAACCTCATGCCCTTCCTTCAGTTCTTCCATCCTCCTCCCTTCCCACTGTTGATGATCAACTAAAAGCTCTTATTGCTGCTAGGGATGAAGCCCTTGCCTTCCATAAGCTAGCTTGTCAAATTATGGCTTCTCATAACTCCCAATCTTTCTCCCCATTTTCAAAGGAGATAAGGTGTGGCTTGAGGCAAAGAACCTCTGCTGATTGATTGCCAATCCCAATTTTGCATCCAAAAGAGAAGAACCCTTTTCTGTTATCAAGGTTCTATCTCCTATCACTCATCAACACTATCTACCTAAGGCATGGAAGATCCACCCCATTTTCCATGCCTTTCTCTTATCACCTTATTGAGAAAACAATGTTCATGGGAAGAACTTCCCTATGCCACCTCCTGACCTTATCATAGGAGAAAAAGAATTCAAAATAGAACATATTACTCATCATAGAGGTACCCCATTGGCCCAGATGTTCCTGGTCTGATAGAAGGGATATACTGCAGATGAAGATTCTTGGGTCCCAGAATAGGACTTGAAAAATGCAAAGTCCATCTTATTGGACTATAAAAACCTCCACCTTCTGTTTTCTCTCCTTAGTTTCATCTTTCATCTTCCTTTCTTCATTCTCTTGCCAATGGCCATTGAACTCACTTTTACTTCTGTTGTCATTACCTCCAGCCCTTCTACCCCTTCCTCTCCTGTTCCTGGGGTCAAAAGGTCATCTTCCCCTTGATATTACTTCCCTGCTCCATTGGAAATTCCTGTTCCTCATACTCTGTTGCCAGCCTCCCTTCTTGGAGGTCCATTCTCCCCCTTCTCAGTTGATGTTCCTTTATATCCTCATACTCTCCAGGATGACTTTCCTGACACCACCATCTTAGAAACCATGTGTGCCCATCTATGAGACTCCAGCATGGCCCTTCCAATTGGCAGTTGCTTAGATATGGGGTCACCTCTTTGGGCCTTGTATCAGGTGTATTTTCAAAATGAACAGCTTGGAAACATGGTTGCTCTAGCTGCTTCCAAACCCAGCTTCAAACATTGTCTTTACTTCATATGCCAATTCTATTCTAAGATCCAGGGTAATCTCAATGCAGCTTTGTATCAACTGGAAATGCTGAACTTTTTAGTTGACCTGGACAGGTACCTCCAGGAGCTCCATCAGACTATCATTTTGTTCCCATCCTCTTCTCCTCCAAACATCTCTGCTTCCTCCTCCCTGCTGACTCCAGAAGAGACTACTGCCCTTGTTTGTGCCAAATTGTGTCATGAGATACAGACCCAAGGGACCATTAATGGAGAACTGTATAACTATCCTTTTACTCCCAGTCACCCCCAATTTTGTAATGCCTGTTTCAAATGTCAGAGGATTGGTCATCAAAGGATTGACTGTGCTTTCTATAAATGCCCAATCTGTCAGGAATTCAGTCCTGGTCATACTCAAGCCAGGTGCCCTCATCATTGTTCTCACCAAGTGATTATTCCCCTCATGCCTCCTCCTATAACTCATACTATTTGTTGCCCCCTTCCCTCTCCTACTCCTCATCCAGTCCCTCTTCCTCATAACAGTCACCCATAATGTAAGTTCCTTGTTGCTTCCATAATACACTGCCAAGCCTAGGTGCTGTTGGCAAATCTCAAGCTGTAATGCACTCCTCCCAGCCAGGTTGCCAAGTCTGGCAACCATAACACATAATGCCAGCCCCATTGCTAAGCTAGGGGTCAGGGGTTTCCTGTAGTGCACCCTCCACTGTTGCCTCCATACAGATGGTTACAGTACAAACAGCAATACTCTTTTTATATACTGTTACAATGCTGTGAGAGGCAATGCATAATAGAACAATCTGGAATGTAATAGAAGAAAGGGAAACAGAAATGAAGAGAAAGTGTGAAGAGGTGAAAGAGAAAGAGAAATCCTGACAGATTGTCTTCAAATGCAAACTGTTATTTATTCTTGAGTGATTTGACCACACCATACCCAGGGACTGCTTGCATTTGAATTTATTGGGCAGACCACTTATTAGGTCTGTGTCCACAAACCTGACAAGATGAGTGTCAATATCTAGGATATTGTAATCAACGAAAAGCTGGCTTAATGTAACCTATCGAAACAAGACTGAGAAGGCAGACACAAGTCACACACACGGATATCAGTTGTTACTTACCATGTCCTCTCCGAGCAGCATCGAGACATTGTTTCTCTAGGGCGCTCAGCCAAACAACGTCAATACCAGCGTCCTTCAGTTTTTGTGCTCCCTCACACTTCACGAAGTCCTCCGGCTCGCCTACTCCAATAATACATCGTTTAATCCCGGCTTTGATGAGTGCATCTGCACACGGTGGAAGGCCTGATGTTCTGACAGAGCAAGGCTCGAGTGTAGTATAGACGTCGGTATACTGCATAAGGTTTGCAATGGATGGGATCGGAGACACCGACGGAAAGAGAGCTGCGAGATGTGGTTTTGAGTGACTGAATGCCTTTGTCAAGGCATTCGCTTCCGCGTGTGTGTTTCCAGGTAGCTCTCTTGAGTACCCCGTGGCCAACGTGACTGGTCCTGTGTCTGGTAAACGCGCTACGAGAACACATCCGACACAAAACGCAGTGTGCACGGGTACACAATCATCTGATAGTGCTTCCTTCAGCGCTTCCTGCATGTGCATCATGTGTTCTTCCTCAGCAGTCCGTTGGGTGCTGGTCATAGTCGCGGTGACGGCCTTACTTCGAAGGTCCAGGTGTTTGCCTCAGGTGGTTGTCTGTATTATTTCACCAAAAGTGGATACGAATTTGTGGCTCCGTCGGCAACTTGCGGGCCTCAGCTTAGAGCCTTGGCAAGACATTCTACGTCAAGTTCTCTGGCCACTATGTCGTCCCCCTCTGCTGTCCCTCCCGAAAGACTCATTGAGGAAGACGAGATTATGGAGAATCCCCATCCCGAGGGAGACAACGTGGACGCGACAATGGCAGATGGTAACGGTCTGTCGGACGATAGCTCAGAGGAAGCAGAGGATGACGAGGAGGAGGAAAAGCGAATAAGAGAGGGGTTCATTGTCGATGAGGAAGACGAGGACGAGGACGAGGAAGAGGTAGAAAGGCGGAGAAGAAGGAAGAGGCGTAAGAGACGTCATCGGAGACGTGGTAAGCCCTTGTCCTCAATGTTATATCTCTCACTTACCCTCGGATAGATCAGGAGGAAGAGGAAGCATTGGAAGAAGATGATCTGGAGCTTCTGGAGGAAAATACAGGTACCTCGTTCAGAAACCGTCTCACCCGTTTGCGCCGCGGTCGTGAAGATGGTTCTTCACAAGTCACGTCTTCCTCGAGACGGAAGCAAGTAGTGGAGTCCTCCGAGGATGATCTCGATAACGATGATGATCTGCCACAAGTCCAGGATATTCAACGCATCTGGGATGACGAACGGACAGGGGGTGGTAGGGAGGACGAAGAAGATATGGATGACTTTATTGATTATGGGGACGAAGAAGAAGGTGTCGGTGCCATGGACGAGCAAGAACGCGAAGAGAGGCGGAAGGAGAGAAAAAAGCTGGCACGCCAGCGGAGGAAGGCTATGGGTTATCCGCAAGAGCTTGCTGGTATTGACGCCAAGTAAGTTCAGAATCCGCTTTTGTGCACCGTCCCTCAATTATCTGTCTTAGTGCTTGGGATGAAATTTACGGTGTGTTCGGTGATGGTCACGAGTACGATTGGGCGTTGGAAGGCGACGACGAAGCAGAATACGAGGAACGATCCAAACCCGAAATGAAATACCAGGATGTTTGTTCTATCATTTATGCTACTTGGGCTAGAGTTGACACTCGTGATTGTCCAGGTCTTCGAGCCTTCAGAAATACGTGCTCGGATGCTTACAGAAGATGACGATCTGATTCGGGCCCAAGACATACCGGAGCGCATGCAACTCGCCACGTCTTCACTCTCACATAATGCAACCTTATCTCTCCATCAAAACCTTGCAGAAGCAGACATTGACGACGCTGCCACTTGGGTAACTTCACGTTTGTCTAGCCGTAAAACCAGGGACTTCTTCTCCCCCGACGGGCCCTATCAGGCTTATTCCCAAGCCCTGGTCCTAGCCGTCTCGTATGCTCTACGCTTTCTCTTCATCCACGAGTTTGAAGTTCCATATATATGGACCTACAAACGGGATTACATTTCATATTTCAACCCTCAGGAAATGCGTGTCAGGATTGAGCTAATTAGCTTGTCTGAGCTGTGGAGGATATACGCTCTGGGCCAGAAATACCGATCTCTCCTTGATCGACGGAACGCCCTCATCGCTTCCTATACACGGCTCAACGTAGAGGACGAATACTTCGTGCAGTCTATCAGGCCTAAACTTGAATGCGTCGAGATGGTTGCGGATGCGACCGAATGGTTGTCCATGAAGTACAAGGTGAACAAACAAGACTCGTTCGATCTCCACTTCCACGACGATGAAGAACCCGACCGCAAGCGTAAAGCCCCGAGTCGGATCTCAGCATACGAAGTCGCGAAGAACAGCGTTATCGCACACTTAGCCGATGTAGGTCATTCCCTCGGGAATTAGATCTGATTTTGGCTCGTACTGAAGCCTTGAGATCAGGGTTTTGGTATTCGCCCCCGCGAGGTGGTGCAAAATTTTGTATCAAATGATCGCCCCAATTTTGTCGAGGACCAAGAGTTGAATCCGACCGCTTTCGCTGAGCAATTTACGGACTCAGAATCGGCTGTGTCAAAAACATCTGAAGAAGTGTTACGGCGCGCCAGGATGATTCTCGCCACCGAGCTAGGCAAAGATCCGTTACTCCGCCAATCTATGCGAGACTTGTTCAGAACAGAAGCACAAATATCGGTTCAGCCTACGGATCGAGGTGTCAACAAAATTGACGAACATCATCCGTACTTTGTTCGTCACAGCCGTGCTTCTTATCTGGTATTCTACTAACTGACCTTATTTCCAGAACTTCAAATATCTTCACCACAAACCTATAACTCAAATGTTGGACAGTGCACAGTTCCTTCACATCCTGGCTGCTGAGGCCGAGTTGTTGGTGACTGTCTCGATTTATCTAACCAACGAAGCCAAGGCCAAGTTCGAGCGCCAGCTCAACGACGCGTTCGCTTCAGATAGTTACAGTGACATCGCTAGGTCATGGAACGAAGAACGATCTCGGGTCGTCCAGGAGGCACTAGAATACCACCTTATTCCAATTGGCACCAAATGGGCAAGAGAGTGGTTGCGGGAGGAGGTTGAGGACGCTTTGGCCATCCATTGTGGTAACAAACTTAAAGAGGTAGGTCATTACTCATTACTATGTTCTATTAGCTAACGTAATTTCAGCGCATTGATGTCGCTCCCTTCGCCACTGGAGACGCTCAGCCTGGTTACACTCCCTCTGTCCTCGCTATCTCTTGGGGAAAGGGAGATCCTCAAAAGGATGCCATCACCCTTGTTCTTTTGGATGACATGGGTAGACTACGTGAACATGTCAAACTGGACAACTTGGTCGATCGCGATTATTACGACGAATTCACCGACTTGCTGAAGAGACGACGACCCGACGTCATAGTTGCAGGCGGTTTTACCATGGCGACGGCCAAGTTATCCTCTCGTGTCAAGGAAATTGTCAACGGCAAGACCCCGAGTACCGATGTTGAAGGGATCCCAGGATGGGGAACAGAGCCAAGCAATGAACAAATCTTCAATATCCCGGTGATGTATCTCAACGATGAAGTCGCTCGAATCTATCAGCATAGTAAACGAGCCACAGAGGAGTTCAGCACGCTTTCGCACATTGCAAAGTACTGCGTCGGTCTGGCTCGTTACGCCCAAAACCCTTTGAATGAGTATGCAGCGCTAGGTCCTGATATTGTTGCAATCTCGCTTGAGGACGAAGATCAGCATCTTGTTAGTTGCCTCCTTTCTATAGAAAATCCGGTCATTGGCTGATCCAAGGTCAGATTCCGAAAGAAAAGCTGTTGGCTGCACTCGAAAGGGCTTTGGTTGATGTGACCAATAAGCACGGGGTCGACATAAATAGAGCGGTAACGGACTCCTATTATCAACACCTTCTACCCTTGGTATGTGGTCTTGGTCCACGCAAAGCTCAAGTTTTGGTTAGAAAAATCGCATCGATCGTGCGTTTCTGCGGTTGTTTCCTCATCACCGTTGACTTGCTGCTCTGTTTAGGGAGGGAATCTCGTAAATCGCGATCAGTTCATCAAATCGGGTCTACTGACCACGAAGATCTTCCTCAACGCAGCCGGTTTTCTGCGCATCTCCCACGATACGGAACTTAAGCCCACAAAAAACCGACATGCCGATGATGACATCCCAGATCCATTAGATGACACGCGCATTCATCCTGAGGACTACGAACTTGCACGAAAGATGGCAACTGATGCCCTTGAGCTCGACGAGGAGGACGTTCATGACGAACACCCATCGCATGTTGTCTCCCTCATCATGCAGGATAATGGCAACGAGAGAAAGTTGAATGAGCTTAATCTCGATGAATTCGCCGTTAGCATGTATGAGGCTAACGAAGACCGAAAACGACATACTCTCAATGTTATTCGTGAGGAGTTACTCAAACCATTCGCTGAGCAGCGCGCACCATTCCCTCCCATGCAACCTTGGGATGTGT
Organism: Xerocomus subilludens; assembly: GCA_038092535.1. Taxonomy (NCBI): domain Eukaryota; kingdom Fungi; phylum Basidiomycota; class Agaricomycetes; order Boletales; family Boletaceae; genus Xerocomus; species Xerocomus subilludens. The sequence continues at coordinate 1,248 of JBBPQO010000188.1, read as the reverse complement.
TGACCATGCTCAGCGGCGAAACACCTCGAACTCTTCGCATGGGACTCATAATCTCCGTTCTCGTCTTGCGTATCGACAAGCCTCCGGGTCCCGTAACGGTACGCCTCGATTCCGGCATCGAAGGAATTATGAACATGGAATACCTGTCGGATGCGGGCAATGTCAACCCTCAAAACATTGTCAGAAAAGGTCAGGCAATACAAGGTGTCATTGTGGACGTCAAACTCGATCTTCCCGCGGATCAATTCTATGTGGAATTGTCAATTCGCCCTTCGGACTTGAATCAAGGAGATGGCCTTTTCCGTCGTGTCAAACGTGATGACTATTGGAACACCCAACAGTATGAACGAGATTTGGAGATGCAGGCCAGGAAAAGGAGAGCCGAGACTGATCGCACAAGACGTGTTATCAAGCACCCCAACTTCCATAATCTCAACGCGACACAAGCAGAGAACTATCTGGATAAGCAGCAACGTGGAGATGTAGTGATAAGACCATCTTCGAAGGGTGTCGACCATCTTGCTGTGACGTGGAAAGTTGATGACAAACTTTATCAGCACATAGGTAAGCATCGATACCAACTTTTTCATGCGAGTGCTAAGTCGCCATAGACGTTACCGAGATCAACACGGGACAAGGCACAGTCTTGTTTGTCGACGACAAGCATCAATATGCCGATCTTGATGAGTTGATCGTCAACCATGTCCAAGCCACCGCTCGGAAGGTCGAGGAACTGATGGCGCATGAGAAATTCAAGCAAGGATCTGAAGATGAGCTTCGTAAGCAGTGCTATCTAGTCTTTTGCGTCTGATATGATCTTATACTACCCTGTAGATCTGTCCCTGAAGAACTTTGTCGCAGCCAACCCGGCAAAAAGTATCTACGGATTTACGTTGAACCGCAAGAAGCCTGGTCATTTCAATCTTTGCTTTTTGGCGAACAAAAACTCTACCGTCCAGACATGGGTAAAAAAAGTTTTGAATTTGCAACAATCTAAACTAATGGTTCGATAGCCCATTCGCGTGACACCTGAATCCTATTGTCTTTTCGAAGCAGCTGTAGCAGGGGTGCCGGAACTATGCGACGCGTTCAAAGTCAGGTAAGAATTGGTGGCATAGAGTGACACCTCCTACCTCACAACATGTTGTAGACATCTGCACCAGTCACAGAACTTGGGTGCCACCGGCGCAGGAGATAAGACACCGTATGGTGCAGGTGCTCGTACACCAGCTCGTACTCCGGGCCATA
>JBBPQO010000187.1:0-14597 GCA_038092535.1 Xerocomus subilludens | reverse complement strand
CAATGATGAGGAGAAGACATCCAAGCAGGGCAAATGGAAGGGGAAGGCAGTGCTGTCTTGCAGCACTCAGAGGGACTGAGTCCATGAGCTGCAGGCAAATGCACATACAATCCAAGTGCAGCTCCTGCAGCTGGAGCAGGAGGTTGAGATGCTCATACAGGGTGTTGATGACCTAGAGTAGCATAGTCACCTTTCTTTGTAGCATATAGTAGCACATGTAATGTCATTTGTCAATACCCATCTGCAAGTATGAACCAAATCCACCAAATCTGCAAACACTACTGGATCACTGGCATCTGGTACAAACAAATGGAGGGAATGTGTAAGATAGAACATTGATTAGAAAGGAATGAGAGAAATAGCTTTGTGACCCTTTGTGATTATTTTCCTCTCTACTTCTTTTCTCAGCATGAAAATGCTAGAATGTGTGAATTGAAATGTGGAAATATGAAATTGGTGCACAGTGCCTATTGCATGACAGAAAGCAAACATGAGTATGAATGATGTAGGACACTGGATAGATAGGCAGAAAACATGACATTTTTCTTTTTGTGATCTTGTGAATAATTCAAAAGAGAGGATAGGACATTATCAAGCAGATATAGTGTTATTTTTTGTTGTTTCTTCTAAACATTTGACAGTTTTCTGTTTCCAATGAGATATATAGTCTTTGGACAAAAGCCAGGGTAAAATGAAAAGTCACTGGTCTAATTCCAGAATAAAACTGAGCACCAGTTGAAACCCAGGATAAAATAAGATAAAACAGATTTGGGTAGAGTTGTGCAGGTGGGAGTGTTTAATACACTTATCCTAGTCAGCAAGACCAGATGATTCCTTGATATCCTCAAGCATGTCATCTTCTGTCCCTGCCAGATTATCTAGCTTTTCTTCATCTAAGCTGGTGAGATTTGTAACAGAGTGTGAAATGTGAAAACATGGATAATAAGGGATAATGCAAAAAGCCGCATATTGCAAATGTGAAACAGATCTGTCCAACTCAGCCAATAAATAGGATCTGCCAGTCATTCAATGAAGAACAATCATTGATTCCATATACCTTGGTTTCATCTTGCAGTTGAGTTCTTTTTTGATGTGTGAGTTGCTAATGAGTACAAGAGTACCAGGACAGAAATTATAATTGATTATGCAGTTTTGGAAGGAATCCTCAAATTGTTTGATGGATTCATAATGCACAGTGAGCATTTTGAGGCAGATTTTGTCTAAATCTGATTGGTGCTTTTGCAGTTGTTGAGCATGCCAAGTTCTAAGTGCAGTAGAGGAAAGCAGTTAGTATCCAGAAGTGGTAGGAGAATGTTGCCCCAGATATGTTGAAGGGAAATAGCAGTTCTATGCCATGAGCCATAAAATAAGGTGATAAATCAATGGATTTGATCATGGTGACTCTTTCAGCCCAAAAGACAGAATGCACAGTGAGATGCCAATGTGCTTCCCTCCCAGGGGAACTTTTGATGATGGCCTCCTAGACATCATAGTGACAATGCTCTACAATGCCATTAGCCTGGGAGTTATAGGGGGAAATACAGATATGGTGGATACAATAACACAAATCCAAAAGTTCAACTGCTTGAATAAAGCAGGGTGCATTGTCAGTTATGATTTCACAGAGAGGTCTCCACTGGGAGAGGATATCCTCAAAAATGAAGGATGCAAGGGCACACACATTTTCTGAGCATAATATATGAACTTCTGGATATGTGGACATCACACAATGTGCCTGCACAATATAGCAGAATCCACCAGAACATGGCATTAGCATTGTGTTAATATGCATCTTATAGAACAGGCCAACAATTGTTGGAATGGTCAGTGGAATATGCAGTCACTGGATTTGGCAGATTTGACATTTGTGGCAGGTGTGGATATACCACTTGATATCTTCTGTTAGCAGGGGCCATTAAAAGTGCAACAAGAGCTGGGTTTGGATAGTGTAGGCACCTTTGTGCCCCAGGTCATCATGGGCTTGCTTAATGAGTCCAAACTGACAATTCTCTGTGATGATGATGACTCTGAGGTTCACAATGCCAAAGCTTGCTGTTCAGGACAAAGAAATGCATGGCAGAAGCAACAAAGAATTCAAAGGCTTGATTGGATAAACCTTCTGGGCATAGGTAGGTTTCAAAAAACACATGGATCTGTTGGAGCTTAGCATCATGAGCAATGACTTTTGATGAACAAGTGATTGGAGGTGTGGTGGGTGCTTCATTTTGCATGTGCATTACCTGTGTATACAAGTCCAGGTTGTTGCCATGGATTGGCTCCCTAAGGATATGTACCAATAGCTGAAATGTAAGTTGTGATTATAATGAAGAAACAAGAATAACAACACAGGCAGGTAAGAGAAATGCATTGGGATTGAGAAACAAATCCAACAATGAAATTAGATAATTTCTATCATAATTTGAATCAGGTGGAATGTGCAAATGATTGTTAAGTAACTCCATTGCAAATGAGTAGGACTGACTGGTCAAGCCACTCCTTGATGGATCTGTGGAAACATGAACCAAGCAGAAATGAAAAAGAAGGATACCTGGAATCCAATGATTAATTGTGGCAATTGGTTGAAGATCCAGGTTATTGATCATACCCTTCATGTACTTTGCATCCATTTCTACCATGAAGTTAGGAATATTGAAAATGAAAATATACACTGTGAGAAGTGTGTGGAACAATCTGTAACTCCAGCTTCACTTGGGAGTATCAGCTGTTGACCTTGGTTGGTGATATAGACCTGAAATGGTTAGGGTATTGCCTGCCATCATCTCCTTCCTGCAAGAGGATGAATCTGACAGTGATATAGGATGTGTTGACTGCTAGGATCACTTCTTGACCACATTTGTAGTTAAGATGATGCAAGGCAGGTGATTCAAGAATAGCATCCTTAAGATGCTGCATCACTTCTTGTTGGGGTTCCCCAAGGTGAAGGCAATGCCTTTGCAGGTCAGATCAACAAGAGGACATGCCATTTGCACATAATTGCGGATAAAAATGTGGAGCACACCATACATACCCAGAAACCTGCAGACCTGGCTGAGAGTAGTTCATCCAGGCCAGTCCCAGATTTTCTGTACCTTAGTGTTTTGAGGTATTTGCCCTTCAAAAGTACACTTGTGCCCAACAATAATAGAGTTGGGTGTGGCAAGAATGAATTTCTTGGAAGAAATAGTAGCACCTATATTCCAAAGGTGCTGTAGAATGTGGTTAACAATGACAAGATAATCCCAAATAAACCTTTGGATCCCTAAATTTTCAGGTATAGTTTTATAGGATCTCTCTTCATATTAATAGTGGATAACACCAGATTTGACAAGTATGTTTTCAATGAAAGGCATGGTGTGGTCTGGTATCTCATCTTGAAGGATGAAGGACATATTGGCTTGATAGATTTGAACCATTTTTGTATATCCCATAGGGATGTGATTAAGCAGTGAGGACCTAAGGGAGTAGTGAAGGATGTCACGTTGTGAGAATCAATATTGCATCATGCTCCCTAGGACTATCCTCTCCTTACACCAGGAGCCCACAAGATATACAGCAGGCACATTTATTAATGACCCATCCAGCCTCATTTTCTGATTAACTTTGCTCAGGTGAGAGATAATTATATATCAGCTTTTCATGTGTTCAAAAAGAAGTTGTATCATGCATCAATAACTGCAACAATACAACTGATGAAGGCAGCCATGACAACCCCCATTGTACACCATTGTCCAGATGGGCATTGGCATTGGGTGATATTCAACCTTGCTGCATTTATTGCTGACTATCCAAAGCAAGTGATGTTGAGTGGCATCATGCAGGGGTGGTGTCTGAAGTGCATTCACCATCATACTAGTAGACTATTGCTGATGTCACTTGCCTCAAATTACAGATGTATGGCACATTCCAAAGATCTTGATGGCCCAGGCAGCCAGTGCATGCATGCACTGCACTCCCTCCTTTGTAATACATTCCTATTGGATGTACTATGGAATGAGTATAGTATTGATGTTCATATAGTCATAGAGTTTTAGTGTCTTGGTGTGGGCTGCATTTGTTGACAACCTCATTGTCAGTCATTCACAAACAATTTCCCTTGCATGGACATCCATGTCATCATATCACCAGATTTGCTACATCAACTAATTAAGGGGACATTCAAAGACCATTTAGTGTTAGTGACATGGACTTGTGAATGGATTGAGAACAAACATGAACCTGTGCATGCCAAGGAGATTATGGATGACATTGATAGGCAGTAAGCAAACAAGCCAATTTCATTACTGGTCACTAATGTATAGTCTGTAGTCTATCTGCAGTGCCTCATTTTGGTGGGCTGCATCACTTTCCTCATGGACAGTGATTCAAACAATGGACAGATGACAACTTGAAAGCACTCATGAAGGTCTGTTCTCAGGCCACTCACTTGATTGCAAGCTAACTAATACAAATTAGATCTACTTGCCAGCAATTGCAGAATATGTCCCCCCACAACTAGTGCAGTGTTTAGCTGCATTCTTAAATTTTTGTTACCTCATCCAGCACTCTGAACTAGGAGTCAAAGATCTAAAAGCCACTGAGGATGTGCTATGGAGATTTCACTTGCACCATGGAGTATTCTGTAGAAAAATTTGACCAATAGGGTTCTCACTCCCTTGGCAACATGTGCTCACTCATTATGTTTAGATGATCCATGACTTTGGGGCACCAGATGGCCTGTGCAGCTCTATTACCAAATCATGACATATTACTGCAGTCAAACACCCATGGCAGTGATCTAACTGGTTCAACACTCTCAGCCAAATGCTATTGACTATTCAATGCATCAATAAGCTCACAGCAGCCCAAGTTCTATTTGTAGAGCACAGCATGCTCCCACATGACAACTTTGGTACTTCCTCATCAATACAAGGTTCCTCCAGAAATTGGGGTATTGGAGATCAGCCATCAGATATCAAAGCCATGGATGTGCAGCACAGCAAAAGCCACACACATCTAGCCATGCACCCTTGTGAGTACATTCTCCATGTGCAGTGCAAAATACTAATGACATGTTCAGAATGTGGGTATCCAATACAACTGACAACACTGGCTCTCCACATTGACAAGGCTCAACTGCCACATCTGGTTAATTATTCTCTCAACACTGAGTGCAACCCTCTCACCAATACACAGATTGCTAGATTTGAGGGAGCAATGTTAGTTTTTCACTCAGCAGTGGCCACTTTTTATGCCCCATCAGATATATCAGGCATTCATAGCATATGACAGGAATGGATTTGCTCCACCCATTGCTGGTAAGGCAAGCAAGCTTGTCATAACTGCATTTTTCTGGTTGTTGACCAGCAAAGGCATAGTGTGAGAGGAATGATTATAGGCTGTGTCTGGCTTTTTTTTTCTTTGGTCTACAATGACAAGACTTATCAGTGTGTGTTAGTTGATAGATTTGGACAGATAGGAAATTTGCCAGATCCAATCACAGGGCTATGGAAGGTTTGGACACTGGTATATTGTCATGGCCAGAATTTGCAATCCATCAAATACATTGATATATAGGACAGCACATTTGATTCCTGTATATGATGCTGGGTGCCTCCCTCCTGAGTTTCCTGTTTCTTACTCACTTGATTTATTCAACTTGTACTATGTAAGCAAGTATGCAGATCATCATGCAAATAAAATTGTGTTTTGAATGGATGCAAGCCAATGATGGGTTGGGATGTCCTAGATCATGCTAGGCTTGTTAGGTCATTAGGCTCTCCTAGACTTGCTAGGCTGCACTGCATAGCACTTCCTTGATCATTCTCAATTCTTCCATGTTGTTTTGGGCTTCCTAGGCCTTCCTAGACCTTCCTAGGCTGCCTCAGTGTTGGGACTTTTGCTGATGCAAAATCCTACCAGATTATATATATGGTACAATGATGTTACAATAATTATCTGCCCAAGATCAAATACCAAGGTCTTACAAAAGCTTAGAAGATTTTGATCAGGCCTATAATTCTGTGTAACATGGTGATCACTCATCTTGTCACAAAAGTAGATACATGGGTAGTGAAGTTTTCATGATGTTGTTGCTTTGGCTCATCAATCAAATCTTGATTTATGTGAGAACCACAAAGTTTTAAGCAGCCAACCACAAGTCTGTTATCATAATCAGAGTGATTTCTGCTGCACCAAACATTAGAAGACTGAATTATAAAGACTTCATAACTCCATGACCATGGAAAATAAAAATACTAAACATGAATCACCAGACACACCATTTCAAAAATATTATAAGCCAGTATCATCCATTCCAACCATTTCACATTTCACACAAATTATTGGGCTTATTTGGCATTGGAAGAAGGCAATCACACAGCATCTAGGTCTCAGTGATGCTGCCTCTCCAACTGGGACTGGTCAGATGCACTACATCAGCAAACAGTAATTTTTGCACAGTTCTACAGTTAGTACAGTGAGTACAGAGCATTACAGGCATTAAGAATTGTTGTCCAATAGCAAATATATTCATCTTTAAACACATTTGGTCTTACTGTACAGAAGGGGACCTAATTGTATCACTGTATGACTGTATAGTTCTGGACAGCACTGGACAGCCACTTTGTGTTTTGCTGATGTACATCCTTGCCACTTACAGAAAGTGATGGGGTATACTAGTAGCACAAAAGAGTGATTAGCTGGGGCTTCTGGCAACATGATGGATGGTCTGCTGCTAAATACCACTAGTAGACTGAAGATTACACAGGATGATTAGCCCTGTCAATGCAAGAAATATTTAAAATGTGTACATCTCCCTCATCAGGAAAAAACCAAGCAAGCTGCAATCCCATATAATCACATTATCATCCACATCATCCACATAAGCTATAATAATCTGCCATGTGATATATCACGTAAGATATAGGTTTAAATGGGTCCTCTGCATTGTGAGAATTTCATCAGCAATGGTGAATATCAGCATAGTGCAGATGAAGATTCCCTAAGTGCCATTATACAATACATGCAACTCCCACAACACATCCCAGAAAGTAAGGTTCCAGACATGGAACCCAAAATAAGATGTGTGTTATTATTGCCCATCTCATTTCTGATGCAATGGAGTGAACAGCATGTCAAGCTTGAAAACTGTTATATGCCTTGAGTCACATGGGAACATGTCCTTGAGTGATTGCTAAGGCCCTGTTCCCCTGGCATTCTCAATAGAGGGTAGTTGCACCTTTCATGCCATAGATCACACAAAGTCTGCTTTATTGTTGGAATGGCAAAAGTGTTCCAAGATGGGCAGTCATTTAGCTTGGGTAAATTGTCAAAACTTATGTGGCTTCTTACCAATGTTGCTGAGACCAATCATTTGCATGACCCTCTGGCTGTGACCTGCAAGCTTCATGCAAGATAGTCTGATTGAACTCCAATACATCAAATTTACATTCACAATACATTCATATACAATGTAGTAGTAGTACTCTGCAGTGGGAGGATGGCACCAACTTTATTTGGTGGTGTCCTCATGCAACCCAATTACTTGCAAGAACATGCCACAGAAAGTGACTCTGTATGGAGGGGTTGATAGTCAGTGACACTACAACAGCCAAACACAACTCTGCAGGACATTGTGTCTGATCAAGCCAACTAATCAAGCTTCCAGCAATCTACCTACCTGTTCCACCAGAGCAGAAGGTTGTCAATCTTGGCAACCTTACTTGGAATTTCTGGTGCTTTGAGATACTTGACAATATTGTAGTAGAACATTTCATAGTTGAAATCCTCATCCATGACAACCCAAGACTCAGCACTGGACAATGAAAATCAGACCTATGAATACATTAGCCCTGGTAAAAGGAGAATGTCTCATGTGAATAGATAGATGTACCTGAACAGCAATATAAGTGATTGTGCATGGTTCCACAGATTTCATCTTGAGTAGAGCTGCAACATGAGTATGCAAATGAGTACTTGGACCTTTGAACTGAGTCAGTTTTTACCCTCCTTCATGGGAATGAGCTGATCTTGGTGACATAAAGATACATTTGAATGCCTGTAGTATGCTTGATATCATATTTAATGCACCTACAAATGACATTGGCATGGCAATCTACCTTGACAAGCAGATCACTCTGGAGTAAACCCTTGGATGGTTTTTTAGGATCATATGTGTGACCTTTATAAAGGAACCTTGGCCAGCTATATGCAGTGAACTGGAAGTCCAAATCATATTCTTGTATATATGCATGCATGCTGTATCAGATGTCATAAGCAAAACAGATAACATTTATCTTTGTGACCTTGTACTTACCTACAATTAGACCAGTCATAGTCCATGGGGCAAAGCAGACCTCCAGTCAATTTGTGGCCAAGACCTTGCCCTTTTTTATCATGGGGTGACAGTGAGGATTGGCACATTCACTGTTTTCAAGTATCCAATGAATAACCTTGTCTTTCAGTGAGGAAGTGTCATCAGCCCAAGTGCCATCTGCACCTAACTGTAACTGTGTGAGTGTAATGCTATTCAGCACCATGTATGTGAACATGGTTGGACTCACCTCTCAGCATGCTTATCTGTCAAACTTCCCTGCATCTAATAATGTTGCAATTCAGGGGCACCACTGTAGAAGTCTCTTGAAGTTCTCATTCATTCATGTCTGCCTAGTAAAAGCTATTCATCACTCAAAGGTGGATGGCAAGCAACTTTCACTTACTCAGGGGACCATTCTGACCATATCGACTCCAAGGAGGCCCCATCATGCAACCTTAGCTGCCAGCAATCATTTTTGGCAACCATCTCTGAGATTGATTCAACCAGGGTAATGACTCAGAAAATACCTCATCCCTCCCTTGCCAAGGTATAGACACTGAAAATATGCAGTGCAGCACATATGGTTAGGTGAAGAAAGTCACTCACAGCTTCTTGAAAATCTTGCTAGCTAAGTGCATGTTCTCAAGCTCCAGGACCACAAGATGTCTCTTGAGGGTTACCACAGCTTGGACATCAAAGTCAGAGGTGCCATAGGTTTGGGACTCAGACATCCTGTTGGTCACTGTGCTATGCATAGTCAAGATAATGCACAAATGCTGAGTGCCAGATAACACCATGATGGTGGGTCTCCCTATAGTCAATACATAATAAGAGCGCGGAGACTGTGTGAGGAACTTACCAGAATGTTATGTATCATGGTTCTTACTAGAGATAGATCTGGGTGAAATACCATGGACCAGACAAACAAAAACAAAAAGTAAGATCTGCCCCTTGCAGTGGCCTATGAAGATGGGGTGACTTACTCTCCAGACTCTGGTTGCATAAGTGGTGTGGGGATTTGTGCCCACTCAGGGTGAGAACATACTGAATAAATGAGTTTGCTGGGTAGAAGTGAGCAATGAACTGCTCTGAGCCAGTGATAATATGGAGTACTTCCCTTTTTACTTTGTCCATGGATCAGCCTACCATCATCAATGTATCCATTATCCTACATTTGCACAGTTGCAAGGCTTGAAGATCTGCAGCCTACCTTTGGATGGGAGCAAAAATTCACACAGCCGCTAATGTGGCTGTGTGGGAATGCATGTTCTATCGATGTGATCACCATTGACTGGCTTGACTTTATTCTGCCAGAAACTCTCTGCATTGTTTTCAATCTTCCACCTATTTGGGTTCTCAGACTCTGTGAAGAGATCTTGTTGGACATGGAGCATGCTAGAGAGCTGGCATTAATGCAGCACCAAGCAATGCAGTCATGCATTGAGTGTGGTGGGATCATCATGGTAATTGTACACATCTGATGCTATTTGCTCATACTCATGGTCATATAGAAAGATTCAATCTGTAGGGAATTCTAGCTGGGTGTATGTGTGGCTAAAGTGGTGGATGTATTTCATGGTAGTAATTTGCATCAATTATACTTTGAAGGAACTACATGCTAGTCTTGGCCATGCCAATTGTCTCTACCATGTACACAAGATCAGTGATCTGTTAAGGGTCCTTTGAGTTTATAGGAACCAATGCAAGATAGCACAACAGGATCAAGCTCCCATACTTTATTGACAGTTGATGTCTGTTGACTTCCATCATATTGCATTCAATGAGACCTTTCTTAGTGTCCCAATGACCAGGATCAAGCTGCTGTGTGATCCTGGTCTTTGCACATGATTGCTCAAGCCTGCAAAATATAGTATCAGATTGCAAGCACTGATCATTATGCATGGTCCAGAAAAAAAAATAGTGATGCAAAGATGTAGGGAAGAACACACCACTTGAAGGATATGTAATCTAAAGGGGACCACTGTGCTGTATCCACAGCATAATGCAAAAAGAGTTAGCAACAGGGACCTCTGTGGATGGCCATGTGATGCACAAAAAACAGCATAGAAAACAAACCTAGCTGACTGCAGGTTGGTGCAACATGTGCCCCTTTTCTGCCATGACTTCTCACCAACTCCCCAGACTCCCCACTGAGCTGCAGCAAATGATCTTCTTGCTTGTGCCTTACAAATTGGCATATACTTGCCTGTTGGTAGCAAGTCATGTCAAAATTCAGTGCATTGACAAGACATAATGCTAACATACCTCACATGGTCTATGTAGGCTGGAGCCTCACCTCTACTGGGCAGTGTGTCTGATAACTGAGATTCATGCATGAAAGTTCTTGAAATCCATCATCCATTGCCATGACTTTGTACTATCCATGATCAAGACTCTTTGCATCAACATTTCTATTCATCTTGACATGGCAGCAACTGTTCTTGCATTGTATGCTCATGTTGAGTGCCTCAACATGTGTTTTCCCTGCCACCTAATAGGCAAAAACCCCATTCTTGCCCCTCTCAATGATCTCTCAAATCTCAAATTTCTCTATCTGGACCTCTTGTCAGTCTTCAATATGCAAATGTTCTACTTACCAGACATTCCAGTATTTCATTGTGTCATGCACCTCCACCTGTCTAATGCTTGGGCAACATGGAACCCTGCAGCAAATTCTATTGGTCTTGAACATCTTAAACAACTCACTCACCTACTGCTTCACCTATCCACCATTTGGACATTGCCTGGACTCTTGAGGAAGATTCTGGACTGCAAGAATCTTGTGGTCCTCATGCTTTGAAAACATATATCCTCTCTCTGATATCACATGCTTCCTTGATGAAGCCAAACTCACAGACAACCGGATTCTTGTCCTTGAGAACAATATCTTCCTCCACCACATGGTGGATGATGATTTCTGGACACTTGCTGAACATGCAATCCTATCACATCAGGATAGCAAAGGTATGTAAGCAATTGTACTATCAACTTACTGATTCTATTATATCCATGCATTGAGGTAGTTACATCATCAGTCAGGAATGATGATGCAGCTTCATTGTTCATGAAGCCAACCAATCCAGGATTCTACTTGCAGGTTGGGTGGAAGGTTGAGACTAATACAGATGAGGACACAAGTGTCTTGGGTGAGGACTCTGAGGCATTGTCAACAGAAGATCTATAAGGAATGACTCAGTGAGGACATGAACTTGTATGGCTGCTTGGAGGAATACCATCACATTTGTAATCTGTATCATATATGCAATGAGGGTGCTTTAGTTGCAGTTGTTTCTGGTCTGGATGATGCTCTGGAAGAGTGTTCCATTGCTCACATCTTGATGGAAGAACCAAGAGCTGATTCCTACACTAGTGGTTGATAATAGAATGACATCCATTGAGATGGCTGGCCCTCGCAATGTGAAGATGATGAGAGAGTCAGGCTTTTCAGGCTTCAACACTGCCACTGACTGCAGACTACTGTTGTGCTGAGAAGCAGTTTGCTAATTCACACAAGCACTGTCATGGTGGGTCATCTCAAATGTGGTGCTGATCCATGTCAGCAGTCCTTTGATAGCAATTATGCCATGGCTCTCCATCACACAAGGTGTCAATATTATGCTGCATATACCAGCAGGCCTCATGCAAAGCAGATACTGCTGGAACCTTCACCTTCTGAGCTGGCATCCAAGAGAGCATGCCAGGAGGAGGTCAAGGTCACCCTCACAGCTGACCCCACTGCTCACACAGCTGCTCCACACTCTGACTCATCTGAGCTCCCCATTTCTCACCCTGGCTCCTCCAAGGATACTGTTCTTGCAACATTGTCTGGCTATATAGCAGCAGGTAGCTTAAAGCCAACTCACAGCACAGCAGAGGCATTGCATTTTCAGGATCAGACCAGTACATCTGAAGGTCATGGTCTGCAGGTGGCCACTTCTCATCATTCTGTTCACATCCACCACTTACCAGCTTGCTTTAGGAATACCTTGCCTCAATCACCTACACCTATTCCCATACAAGCCACCCCCATCACTATAATCACTTGGGTCATACTTCATGTCTTTGACTTGTTTCACACCACATTCAATACATTTGGAATAGCATGAGAATACCAGCACCATCCCACACACATTCCAGACTGCTTCCTGTCCCTTGACAAACTGTCCAACATAAACTCACATTTTGAGGATCCAACTAGCAATCCAGCCACACAGCCATTAGCAGTCCCCTGTCTTCTGCCCTGGCCATGGAGATCTATGGCTATCTGGTGGTTGATGAGGGAGATGCTATCTGGAAGCAGGCAGAAGTTGTCATCAGAGGTAACTCACTTGGCCACCAATGTTTTGCTGGCTGAGGACTTCTCACCTGGCAAACTCATTGGGTTCAATGCTCATATGGAGTTGAAGCACTTGGACTCATCTGAGAATGATCTTGACCCTGAGTCATCCTATGCCAAGAATGGCTGAATTGCAAGCACTGTCAGAATCCTAGTATCAACCCATGATCAAAATCCAGAAGGCAATGGCCAAGAGTTCACCATACCAGATTTCTTGCACTGCAACTTAACAGCTGTTGTCCATGCTGATTTCTCCAACCCTTCATCAATGAGGTTTCACTTTACTCCATTCAAGCAGATATGGCAATCATCATTGACAGGCAAGGAACAACATATCTATGATGAGCTGTATACTTCAGACATGTGGCTCAAAGTGCATAATGAGCTCCAAAAGCAGCATCATACTGATGGTTGTACCCTCAAGTGGGTGATCACTGGTCTGATGTTCTTGTCTGACTCAACCCATTTGACTCAATTTGGTCATGCTTTGGCTTGGCTGATATACATGGCTTTTGGAAACCTGTCAAAGTATATTTGTGCATAGACCAATACTCCTGGAGCATGTCACCTCGTTGCATTCATTCCCAAGGTATGCCTGCCACTCAGTATCAATTTGTATCTCATCCCTGATATACTAGCAGCTTCTCCTTTCACTCATGGATGTTATAACATACATTATGAAAAAGAAGAATGTGTTGGATATTCTGACACACTGCAAGCATGAGCTGGTATAGGGAATCTGGCAGATCTTGTTGGATGAGGAATTTTTGGATGCATACAAGGATGACATTGTGGTCAAATGTCATAATGGCATGGATCAGTGTATATTTCCCCATATATTTACCTATAGTGGACTACCCAGGAAAGTTTGAACTTTGTTGCTCTTTGTGTGCTGACTTTACTAAAATAACTTGATAAAGTTCTTCTCACCACCATCCATGATAAAGGCAATTGTCCTTGTCCTAGATGTGTCATACTGAAGAGCATGTTTGCTCATCTGGGTCTGAAGGCAGATATTGCAGCAAGAATATCCAATGTTCACCAATATTGCCGAAATTGGATCATCAAGGCCTGCAATGCCATCTACAAGCAGGGTGTTCCCATCAAAGGCTCAATCCCAGAGCACTACCTCAAAGCATTTTCACTGGTTCCCACTTTGGTAAGTATGGTCTCTGTTGTGCATCATCTCAAAGGATAAATGTGCTCACAAAGAATACATTTGCTGAACATCTGGGCCACCTAGGATGCAATGTATTCCAGATCTTCATGGTCAACCTCATGCACAAGTTTGAATTGGCCATTTTCAAGTCAGTGTAGTGTCATCTATTCTGTCTACCATATACCATCAACCACAAGGCCATCCATGTGGTGAATACCTGGTGAATCATTCAATATTTTTCATTGTACATCACAATAAATCAATGGTGATGATTGTAGGTACCAAGCTATACCTTCCTTTGGTTTAGATTCTCTTTGATGCTTTCCTCCTGATGTGTCAGAGATATGACAGAGAGCTGCCTGGTATTTTGAAAATGTTTTGCAGGCAAGTGGTCATGGCTTGTTGTGTTAAGCAGGCTGAGTAACACAGTTCATTTATGCAGTGCACCATTCCAGTATTCAAGGGCTTATTTCTGAAAGAGCATGATGTCATTGTGTGGGTTCTGTTGTTCCATCTCGCTCAATGGCATGCTCTCACCAAGCTTCAGATGCACACTGAACATTCCATTTGCAGCCTCAAGCAAGCAACATGGCTGTTGGGTCAGCAGCTCCCCAAGTTTAAGGAGTTTACATGCTTGTATTACCAAACCAAAGAACTACCATCCGAAACCACTACTCAATGGAGACAAACTAAAGGCAAACTAAGGGCACAAACAAGCCACACAAGCAAGGCTTTCGAGGGAGGTTCAACCCATGGTGCACAAGTGGAGACTTTTAACCTATCAACATATAAGATCCATGCCCTTGGTT
>JBBPQO010000186.1:0-14604 GCA_038092535.1 Xerocomus subilludens | reverse complement strand
GGTGGGCCCAGGGCAGGATGGGAATATGGCCTGATGTACAGTATTGTTGAAAATTTGATGTGAATGCCAACCACTACAATGTTCCTGAGGATAATAATAAAGAGATGGGTGATACTGAGGGTGGCAATGTGGGAGCTCATGAGATGATTACAGACAAAATGTGGGATATGTATTGTACTCTCTGGAAGGCTCACAGCTTGGATACAACAACAAAGGAATGAATGAAACCAGCTATGAGCTATATTTGTATGAAGGGTTATGTACTTGAGACTGTCCATGAGTAGATGACAATGCATCATCAAGCAGTAGCATAAAGCCCTTGATTTGGCCCAAAGCTACCTGAATCATAATAAGTCATGCATGGATCACCCAAGATGTCTGGTGCCTGCAACACAAAAGTGAAAGTGAGAGATGCTGGTTGCTGTGGTTGACCATATTTGCTCACATACCGTTTGTTCACAAACATGCACCAAAACTCAGGGCTTTTACACCCTAGGTATACTCAAGCCACATCATGGTCTGAAATACACCCATGAGCAAACTTTGCTCATCAATATGGATGTCATTATCAAGCATAGTGGTCACCTGACCTAAGACATCTGTCTCATCATATATGGTGCACATTTCATGACCACTGGCAGGCACAGTGATGACCTCTGAGTCCTTTGATTGGGCTTCACTGCTGAAGAGCCCACTGATGTGGCCCATGGTATGAGATAACACCCCTGATAAGCCATTGATGGTGACAGCATTGGCCATAGCAGACTGTCCCTGTATGACCTTTGAGCATTGACTGGCAGCTGCTGACAAGCTGACAGAGCTGGACTGGGCAGAGATTGCTGCAGGGAATCAACCCTGACCCTTCAATCTGGGCTTGGTAATCCCACCAGAGGCAACAGGGCTTGAACAAGATGATGGGGGAGGGGGTAACTAGATGCTTCTGATAACTTTGGACTGCCACAAGAAGACCCTGAAGGGGTAGACACACAGTACCTTGAACTGCTGGAAGGCTGACATTAAGCTTTTGGCTGCACCAAGAGCAGTATAGAAACTGTTTGAGGCCATGTCTCATCTGAGCTCAAGCAGTTCATCAACTCTAAGTTGTGTGGACACTGCATGGGCTATTTGGCATGGGAGTGAAATGAAGATACTTGAGATTTGATGTTCCATTGGCAAGAAATATCATTGACCTCATTGTCATTGTCATAGGACACATATGAAGAGCTTGCTACTGCAGAGAAGTAGTTAGTCAGGCATCTCTGCAGCTGCAGAAAGGAGATTGCCAGTAGCTATGGTGGTGCCATCTGGAAAAAGACTAGACATCTTGTGGTAGAATTCCAAACCCTGGTTTCAAAATGCAGCCATGGCTTTACTCTGAAAGAATTAGTACAATGGTTTGATGAAAGGGAGTGGAGCTTACCTCAGTTGTTCCACTTTCCAATATTCATCCCATTGTTGGCTCTTGCTTGGTTCAATTATAGATACACCATATGTCAGATCAAAGTGAGGAACACCAGAATGCCTGTTGTAACCCTCTATTGAATTCCAGACTCTTTTGAGCTGTTAAGATATTGATCAGTTGTCTCCTGCCTCTAAAGATGGTCTTACCAACACAAATTTGTTAGACACACTAGTTGTGTTCTTATCAGTGGCATACAGAGTGCATGCACCATCCTCTTGGAAAATATGCTAGCTTGCCCCATCTTGGACTTGTAATCAATCAGACAATCAAGCTTGACATGAACTTCTTGAGATGACCAGTGAACCCATTTCCCCTTCATGCTGGTCTGGAGTTCAAGGGACTTGATACCACAAAGAATGACAAGGGTAGAATAACCAAGCAGAAGGCAACTTCTATTGCTTGCAGGAAGAAAAGGAGGGGGATGGTGATCATAAGCCATTGACATGAGGCAATCAATGGGTCAAGGTTCTGAGTTGGGCTTCAAGAGTTTACAACCATGTGCCAAGATGCCACAGCATGTTTGGCTTGCTGACACACAGGAAATTCCAATATCTTGAGGATTGCAAAATATATCTGAAAATAAAATTTCAGAATAAAATATTCTGAGTATGTCTTTAGTCAGGCTTAAAATATTTTACAATGATACCACCATAATCCAATAGCACAAAATAATCTCATGTGATAAATACTTTTGAATATTATCTTTTGTGAGAAGCTAATGTTGTCCATATAATATGTAGATAAGCTTTTTGTATTTACTATAGTGGTAATACTTTTGGTGATCTGCAATCAAATACAATATCAGGCACAAAAGAGAACACCAAAAGTAAATATTCTAAGAATCTCATGATTTATAGGGAAACAATGCAGGCAAGAAGCAGGCATGACATGGGCATGGAATAGGCCCCTATTGCACACCTTGATTGGCAAACTGGGAAAGGCAGCCATGTTGGGTATGGTGCTACAAGTGGAAATATCCTCTGGTGGAGTTGAGAGTCTGTATTAGTGATTCATGAGCATTCATGTGAGGAAGTTGAACAAAAAGGAATGGGATATCATATGGCACAGCTTGACTCCCACTTTGCCAGATGTCTGCAAGATGCTCTGTCCTCCAAGAGGGAGGGGAGGGGAGGAAGTGGATAACATACCTAAAGTCAATTACCTTTCTGCATCCTATGATGGGTCATGATGAGGTTTGTCCTGGAGAGGTAGAGCTATTTTTCCTTGATTCTAGTGCAGAATAACCATCAGGGAAGGACAATGAATAAAATAAGGATGAATGTTATATGTTATAGCTTGAGGATGTATGTTGTGCATCTGAAGGGTAGAAATATCATCATCTTCACATATGTTTATTAAGTATGAGCTTGGAATCTAGTGATCATTACAAGAGGCAGGGTGGTCTGTACAGATGTGTTGCATGCCAGAGTCACAGGATTTAGATTGCCTATGACTATACTGAATAACAAGCTTGTGGAAAGCAGCTGCAAATATTGAAGCTTCAAGAGGGTAAGTACAGGGTATCAGAGATTTATACATTCATTTACAAGTATATTGGGTGCTTTGGGAAGCAGCTGTGTAGTGCATAAACTATATTCAAGAGGGGTAAGTATAGGATATCAGAGATTCATAGTCATTTACAAGTACATTGCAAGCTATCTAAAAGAGTACATCAGAAGTGTCCAAATACCCATGGGTGATAACCATCCAGCAAGAGAGCAAGAGAGTACATCTAACATGAAATCCAGGAGTTAAGAATTATACTGAAACACTGTGACATGGAGGTCTTGGCCAAGTGGAGAAAACAATTGAAGCATTTCCAAGAACCTGCCATCTTGAAAAGAACTGCATGTTGTTCCTGGTCAAATATGTGCATTCAGGAAGCACAGTGTAGCTGTTGGAATCTCAGCATTAGCAGAATATTAGGGGATCTAAGATGATGACTCATGATGATGTTAGGATTTACAGTTCACTTAGCCAGTCTGAAAGTAACAAGATTCTTGGTGCAACTGAGGGCACCATCCAGTATTGCAAATGAAGTGTGATCTAGGCCACTGGGAAGAGTGATTTGAATATCTTTGATATTGGGTAAGTTTTCTGTATAGAAGAGCAAGATGGATAGTAGATTCTTCCTGCTGTCCTGGTGCAGGCAAACACTCAGATTCTGAAGTGGGTTGACTAAGTCAACCAGATGTGTCGGTGCAATGATTGTCACTGAAGGAGAATTGAATTGAGCCAAAGAACAGATGTAGGAATGGTGGCATTGGCATTGGCATGGCGATTATATAGTACTAATGTCATGGTCAGTTATGTGCAACTCATGTATTTGATGTCTGAGAAGAAAGTCAACTAGGCTGGGGATAGGACAGGTCCCATTGACCACCAAAAGGAAGTGACCATTTTGTAGCATCCAATCCAGTGTTTGTTAAAGTCAGATGCTGCAGAGGAGCATTTTGTGGAGCTATGAGAATGAAGGAATTGGTGCACAGCACAAAGAGGAGTGGGAAATTGATATGGAGTTTGCTAAGCCAACTTTCATGCACAACACTGCAACTGTTAATCTCAATCTGAGTAGTTCCCTAACTGAGACTATCACAATGTAAAATTCAACATCTTGAGGCATTGATTGTGTCCAGGAGGGTTAACAGCACCAAAGATTCCTGGAGTGGCCCACCTTAGAAGGACAGATGGGCTTCAGGAATGGTGCCAATGCCTCTTAATGAGATCAAGAGTATAACTATGGCATTGAGGTAATAGTCTTTCATCTCTCAAAAAGCCAAAAGCCACAAGACACTGGAAAGGGTGAATTTACTGGATCACCTCCAAACAAGAAGGGCTTTGCAATGTTTTTCCCCCAGCATGAGCCAGTTATTGCCATCAGGACTGTGAAAATCAGTTGATAACAAATACTGTGAACCTGCAATCTCATTAAAACACTGGCACACTTGAGACAAAGCACAAAGAGTATCTAAATTGAGTTCCTTTGCTATCACATAGAGTAGCTCAGGGGGCATGTACCAGAAAATTGATTGGAGAGTCTATTTAGAAAATGCAAGGCATGGCAATTGACAGGGATTGAAAACTACTTAATGAAGAAATAACACTGGATGGCAACAGCAATGTCTCATTTCTCTGTAGAACTGTTGCATGAGCACAAGACTCTCCATCAAGATGGGCCCTCTCTAGGACTGGAGCATCCACACTTGCACATTGCTTGAGTGGTCAAGGGTTCCATTGCTCAAATGGAGAAAGGGATTGGGGAATCAAATTCATGGAGGAATGATGGGCATCATTAATTTATGACACTGGGATGGTTGAAGGTTGGATAGGAAAAGGGAAATTATGGTACTGGCAGAATAAGAGCCAGAATGGATGGCACTGTCAAAAAAGTAGCTGAAAGTAGCCAAGTATGTACAACTTTGTTCTGTGGTGGTGAGCCTGGCTTGATGCCTGCCATTCCATTGAAGAATCAAAGTTCATAAACCTTGCTTTCCCATTTCAACATACACTATGCCCTTTGATTTGCATTGTCCTTATCAAGATCACAATCCACAAATTCTGCACCAACAACTCCTCCTGCTTGAAGGAGATCTCAACCACCTCTTGGATATCCTCATGTCTCAAGTTACATCTGCCTCCATCTATGAAGCTAAGATGGTGAGGTGGAATAAACACAAGATTGATGCCCTTGCAGAATATATTCACCAATATTGAAGAGAACAA
The DNA here is from genome assembly GCA_038092535.1 of Xerocomus subilludens. NCBI lineage: Eukaryota > Fungi > Basidiomycota > Agaricomycetes > Boletales > Boletaceae > Xerocomus > Xerocomus subilludens. The sequence continues at coordinate 9,419 of JBBPQO010000186.1, read as the reverse complement.
GTGGGTGGGAGCTTCAAGGACACCACCTTCAACAATGCTGCCAAGCACATCAAACACCTTCATGCTGCAGGCAAAGTCAAGGATGGCAAGAGTCTCTGGAACAAGTGGAATAATATATGATCACCATTTATCAAATAACATATACTGAATCTTCTCTAGCTTAAGTCAGTTTACTCCACTATATCAACCTATCAAGTGCAATTGGGCTTCTATTGGAACAATGAAAAAGGGGTGAATATACAAGGCACTGTTGCTGCTGAAGTCTTTGATACATATACCTCATGCAAGGTAGTATATAAGTACTAAATATCTACTGCTAGTCCATACTGATGCTAACTAGATAAATTTGGCGATGAAACAGTTCCACAACAGTGGCTGGAAGTATCTAGAGCAAATGGAAGATATTATTCCCTTGAATGGTGCCAATGGAGTCTGATCAGGTTATTATGGGACTCTTGGAGTAGCTACTGCTATCACTGGCAGTGGCACAGACAGCCCTCACAGTCTGTCAATTTCTGTAGGATCTGGTGGTGCTATACAGGGCTCTGTAATCAACAATGTACCACTGGCACCTGTTACTTCTGCCAGTTCCCCAACTGTGATCAATACTTCCCCAGGTGTTTTCCCTTTACTTCCACCCTCTGAAGCAGTCTCACCCCAGGCTGGCACCACTGTTGGATCAAGTGGTAGCAAGCACAAGTACTCAATGATCTTGCCTGACATCACCTATCCCTCCAATTCCTCCCTTCTTTTTTCACTGTCTGTACACTTGCCATTGTCTGTTTGCCTTCCATTCATTTCCCAGGTTGCCCCAAGTCATTGCCCTGGTAGTAGCAAGTGGGGCCAAACATTGGCTACCCCAAAGGATGATCAATGGTCAAGTGTTGTTGCCATCAGTATGGTAAACAACCTGATTTGAACCCTGAATGACACCATCACAACTCAGTTTTGTGACAAGCTGACCATTGTTGGCTCTGCCACTGATCAGCTCTATCAAGTCCCAGGGCTTATGATGGAACATATCATAGAGCTGGGGGAGTATTTTTCACAGAATGAAAGTAAGGTGTCTGTTTTTCTCTCCCTCTGGTAGGAGGAGTACACATTCAAGTTGTATAACCTGTATTGTAGCCCAAATTCTGTCAGCAGCTCTTTGGCCCCAGTGGTGTAGTAAATTTTATTGATTATGTTTCTTTACTTGCATTGTAGCCACCATGTCTGTATCAGAGCAATCAAACTGTTCGACTTGCATTCAAATCACAAAGTGTACATGTACAATCATTGCAGACAGTGGGCCTACCACACACTCCTCACTCACACACTCAGCTGATGTATTTCTGGTACTCCTCCCACATTGCCTGAGCAATATTATCCCATATCTGCTTCACTGTCTGATTGTCTCTGCTTGATGTGTGATATGCTGCTTTGGATCCATCAACAGGCTGGTCATCATCATCATCATCATTGTTACCATTACCATTACCATTACCATTGCTGCTGCCATTGTCATTGATAGCATCATCATCTGACAAGTTTGAGTCAGAATCCAACTCAGAGTCCGAGGAATTGTTGTAGTCTGTATAGCATGTAGAGATGAAGTTGTGGAGAGCACTGAGTGCTGCAGGTATTCTTGCTTGCATGTTGAGAGGATATCTTGTAGCAAGTAGAAGAATCCTGAAATGCTGCTTCAAGATGCTGAAGATGTGCTCAACAATGTTTTGGGCAGATTCATGGTGTAAATTGAATAGTTCTTCATTGTTTAATGGGCTGATACAGAAATAGAATTAAAGAAAAATGAAAAGAGAGACAGTAATCTACCATACACTAGCTCAACCCCACTCTGCAAGATAATAATGCATCCTGCGATATGGGACAAGCAAGTTCTGCTGCAGTGGGTAGCCTGCATCAGCAAGCAAAAACTTGCCAGGTGGATATGTAAGTCAGAGGTTGAGGTGTCCTTGAAGACCCAGGTGTCTGTTGCCAATCCTTCCCATCCAGTAAGCATATATGTAAAATTCAGGTTGAAGTCACAGATAAAGAGGGCATTCTAGAACAGGACTCCCTTGTGATTGTGGTAAACTGGATGTAGATGAGTGGGCACTGAAATTGGTATGTAACTGCCATTGATCACTCCAATCACATTCTGAAAGAACAGATGGAATTTGGTGTTGTGAAGGATTTTTGATGGAATAGTCTCACCAGTCAGAAAGATTATATACTTGGTATAGAATGGTGGGCTGGCAAGTATGTCAAGAGTTTTTTTGAAGTAGCTAGATAGTATTTGATAAGATTGAGCGCTATGATCCATATTTGATACTTACTGAGAGATTTTGTCACTTGAGTGTTGAAAGCATTCAGCAACGTGCCTGACCATGAGGCTGGTCACACACATGTATAGAAATATAGTGATCTGTTCTTCAAGTGATACATTGTGAGAGTCTTGATGTCTGAAGGCACAGAATTCTGCTACAAGTGCAAGAAAGTCTTCCTTTTGAAGATCTAGTTCACAGTGGATCCAGTCTGGGTGCCCTGTAATCAACTCCAAGACCCATGCATGTCCAGAGAGAACCAAAGTATAATATTTTTCAGGATTGTATTGTGATGGATCTAAGAAGAGAAAAGTAGATTGAAGAGTGAAGCTAGAAGGATTTGGATAGGCATCATAATATCTTGAACAAGTTGTCTGCATGTCTCATCTGAGGGGTGTGATGGTACCTGTGTGCTCATGGCAGAGAATGCAGTAGTAAGGTTTACTGGCAGCAAGGTTCATGATAATTCAGCCTCCAATGGAATGGCAGGCATCAAGCCAGGCTTACCACCACAGAACAAAGTCATACATGCTCAGCTACTTTTGGCTACTTTTTTGACAGTGCCATTCATTCTGGCTCTAATGGCTTTTGTCAATTGTATGATGCTGGGATGGCCTTGGATTGTGATCTACATCATCTGCATGTCACTTGGATGGTTGAAGGTTGGATGGAGAAGGGGAGGTTAAAGTACTGGCAGGATAATGGCTGTCATCAATTGTATGACACTAGGATGGTCTTGCATTGTGATTTACATCATTGTCTGCATGTTGCTTGGATGGTTGAAAGTTGGATGGGGCAGGGGGAGGAGAAGTTCGGGTACTAGCAGGATAATGGTTGTCATCAATTGTACAATGCTTGGATGGTCTCAGATTGTGATTTATGTCATCTGCACACTGCTTGGATGGCCAAGAGTTAGATGGGGGAGATGAAATAGAACAATGTCCATTATTGGATGGCCAGAGGTTGGATGGGGGAGGGAAAACTAAGCCTTTAGGATGATATCCACTGCCCAAGTCCACAGGGCTTAGGAGTGCTGGGTGGGTCTGGGTTAGATTTGTGAAGGGGAAACAAGGTGCTGGCAGAATGATCCATATCACCATCTTGATGAGAAAGGGAAAAGGTGCTGATGGAATGATTGTCCTTGTTGCATGAGTGAGGTGACCAAGGGGAGGGGGAAATTACAGGTGGAGAGAGCTTGTCATCCAGATGAGCCCATGAGATAAAACAGATGAGCATATGTAGCTACAAGCTAACATTCAATACACTGATTTTCTCCAGGAATTATAGACAGCTTACCTGGAGGAGTTGACTGAATATGTTATCCATGTGTTGAGTGTGTATATGAAGTATAATGGCTGGAACATCAGGGCAGTCAAAGATATTGAGGGAGGCCCAGAGGGAATATTTGCATTAAATATGCATCACACTAGAGGGCCTAAATATATCTGGAAGATATCTACAATTAATGAATTATTGTTAGTGCTATGCTGCATACATGAGAGAGGGTACCTATATTATTGTCTGTATCCTATTTTGGTACACAACATCAGGAGGATTGACCTTTTTTTGAACCTCTTGTCAAATTTTTTGTTAGGCATTGTTGGGAAAAGAATGCATATACCACATGGTTCATAAACTTTATTATTGAGCAGGGCCCACAGGGGCCATTGAATGGTTCTACCAATTATGGGTCACAATGTAGTTCTAAACCTATCTGCTACATAATTACAGGTAGTACTAGGAAAACATGGTGTTGGAGAAAGGAGGAAAAGTGTTAGTAACATGTGTGGCAGGTACTTATTGTAAATTGAACTCAGCCAGGTGATGCCAATTGCATGTGATCCTACTATGGCATTGCCTGGTTGAGTTCAATTCACAATTCATTCTTCTGACATGGAAGTAGCAGTTGCAATCATGTAACCTTTTAGCAAAATTTGGTTTAGATTATGAAAAGCTGTCACTGTATCATGCAGAGCATTAAAAATGCAGTTTCAACATGTTTGCTAAATGAGAGTTTTGCTAATAGCAGCTCACAAGCCAGGAAGACAAGGAAACTAAAAAGTGAATTGGATAGATAACATGGAGTTTCTGGCTGGCATGTTATTACCCCTCTTATATGCCTTAATTCCTGTCTGCATTCTAGGTACCACTATGTATGCACATCCTGGCTACTGCATCAGACCTTATTTCATCCTTGCCTTTGATTTCTCTTCATCCAATTCATGTATGTGCATTCATTGTTTAAGTCAAGACTTCAAGGAGGTATACTTTAATCAAGGCTAAATGAAGTCCATCACTGGCCAGCAGTGTTGAAACATGTCTAGCTCAGAGAATTTCACAAGTGTCTGGAAGGTCTCAGTGAGTTTGCAATATTCATGTAGCTACTGTGCTTACCATCTATTGTACTTGCTCAATTGCTTTAGAGTCTTGGAGGCTTCTGCACTTGGATGTATCCAAATACTTTTTTATCACCTTGTTTACAAAATGCTACTCATCATCATGAGTATCCCTGTCTGTGTACTTTTTGACTTCTTATGCTGAATGATTTGAACCTTTCCACTTCCCAGCCCATGACCTTTTGTAAGTTGTAGCCACCTCTACCTGGCCTTCCAGCTTCACCAGACACTTTTGGAATCTTTGTGTTCCATTCCTCTGACTCCAATGATGATAGGGAAGATTCGGATGGTGAATAAGACATCAAGCATTCAGATGGTTCAGCCTTGGAGGTTGGGTCCTCTGGAGGAGCTGTAGCCACAAACTTGACACCTTTTGCAGGTGCCAGGATAATTGGAACAGCTGGTGTGGAAGGCCTTGGAATTGTGGTATGGTCAGTTGGCCCATGGTGAATCTTATGGGGAACTGTGAGAATCATTTCCATGGCTGCTGATATAAGTACCCTAGATGCTGGCTGATAAATAAGTTCTTGTTGAGAGGTTAGAAGAGGTAAAGTTGGCAGAGGTGCATTGGCTACACAAGACATGGTTTGTTTGGATGGGGGCATATTGTCTGGTTTTTGTGATACTCCCTTTATGTTCTTATATGGGATTAAGGTGGCTGATGTTCTATTTTATTCATGCCAACAATGAAAATAATAACAACAAAAGGCTAATTGTTTGCCATTATATAGGCTCTGGATTAAATCATTAGATAATTAGCAGACAATGATCATTATGAAGATGTTGGAAGCATTGATGAAGGGGCTGCTGATGAGTTTTTCAGCCTCACCTGATAGTTTGTTGCTGAAACAATAATTCATAGGACAAAAATATGAGGTTGCTCTCTATAATTTGACAACCAGCAGTAGGAATATGCTTACAGTCCACCAGCATGCATGGTGGAATGCTATGACTATTGGGTAATAATGTAGACTTACAATGATTCAACAAATGCAGTGGGTGGTAATGCAGGCTGGAGATGATTCTGTGATTCTGTCCTATAAATCTGGACCTCATTACAGTGCACATACTCATGAAATTGCAAAGCCCCAATCCAATGTGTTTCTCACTCATTTCCTCCCTTACTAACAATACCCATCTTGTTACCATAGTTTATTATGGTAATGTTGTTCCTTTCTCCTCTCTTTTATCTGATAAGTATTCTGGCTGGTCAGGACAATTATAATGCTTGTGCTCCCTGTGCTCCCCTTCAGGGGCCTTCTTCACTCAGCAATATGATTTTTATGACCTCTACTTCCTGCTGTCACTCCACCAGGGCTCATTCTCAAGGTGATCTTTGGCATACACTTCAATGAATTGTTCATGCTGCTCAAAAACTGGAAGATGAGCTTGATGGCCTCAATGCTGCCCTTTCCAATGTCATTGAATCTCATGCAGAGGAAGTGATAAAATCTGCCTGATGTGAGATACTTGGACCCATGTTGTCTGAACAAGACAGGAGTCCATCTCTGGCAGATTACATGATGTCATCTCCAACCCCTGAAGTAAGTTGAGGGTCTTTGCTGTAACTCCTGTGTTCTTATCAATGTAAGTTGAAAGTGCAGCTGACAGTATCACTCAGGGCTTTGTGAAGCCTGTCTTGCAGAGGCTTAGCTACATGGTCTTCCATTGCTTGGCAGGAGTCCTGCAGTCAGATAACAAGTTCACTCTGGCTTTGACTGGCCCACCACCCCACCCTAACAGTATGTTGTCTAGTCTATGACACTAATGCCTTACTTATTTGTCTAAGGTGAACACCATATACCTGGAGAGTGGAGGGAGTGAACAACCATCCAGTGTAGGATTGTTGTTTGAAAATACTATCAAAACATTCCTTCTGGATATGGCTCATCCAGGGTAATGTAGAAGAAAATCTATAGCACAATCCATAGGAACTGTGCAGCATATATCTTTGGCAGGTAGAAGTGGCAACAGGGGTAGCCACCACTTTTTTCTCCTTCTTAATCCATCTGATGACCTGGAAAAATTGACCCTGTAGGTCATTCTTTAGGACAAGCATGATCTGATCCTTTGCACTTGGATCCACAGGACTAAGGAAACATGCAGAGACATGGTGGTGTTCCAATAGGAAATTCATATGGTTGCCTGTAACACTAAGCATGACAAACCCAGGAGGTGCAGGACCTTCAGAGTTGAAGAATCAATCTGGTCTGGTCTACATAACTCACTTCATATAGTTTCCTCCTTTGTATCTTGTATCAACATTGAAACACAGTTGGTATAGTGAAGGTAATCACAGAAGGTGTCTTTGAAAAGCCATTTGAGGCAACCTAAATGTTGACGATAGAATGCACACTACTATTACATATCTGCTCACCTGTCAATTTCTCTATCTTCTGCTGTCATGGTCCATGTATCTGCTTTGCTTTTATTTGCATCCACAGCCCTTGGAGTTGGCAGGGGAGTAATATTATGGGTTGCTGGTGGCAGTGTTGACTGCCTGAATAATTGTTTTACTAAACCCTTCAACTCCTCCAATTGAGGACCTTCAATAGCAGTGCCATCAAGGAGGATACTGGATCTGTCCTGGGATTGTTAGCCCAGATAATATGTGAAGGGATAATTCATACTCAGTGGACAAGTCTCTATTCTTCACTTGCAGCATATTCCTGAAATACAACATCATGCTGAAATCATGACTCAATGTACAAAGTGTCACCCAGATGCCTTCCTTCTCACCATGGATAATCCAAACATGGTGATCAACAGAGTTGGATGTGACAGTCAGCAGATAAAATTCCCTCAATTTTTGACACAACAACAACAAAATTCTGATCTAATGTATGTCAGTGAAGACTGCAGAGTATCACAACTACACTCACTTGGCTACCATCCCTTTCCAATCCCAACACCACCTTAGCTTTAAAAAAATTGGCTGACACAACTACACTGATCATCCTATGGAGCTCACCTGAAAAAACTTGCAAAATGTCTCCAACTGCCACCCCATACTCATTCTCCTTCAAATAGGAGATCAGACCCTCAGGATGTCTTACAATAACCTCATCCGAATGAACAATCATGTTTATCCTGTCCTTTAGCTCTTCTTCTTCTGGATTGCCTATCTGTGACATTTTCCAAACTGTTGCCCATACAGAATTGAATTCCTCAATGCTGTCAATGATGCCTGTCATTCCATGATACTGACCCTTTAATATTTGTACCATATCACCCAGCATGTTTGAGTCGAGATCTTGCATGAGTATATTAGCTGGAAGACCAGGATCTTGTGATGTCATGGACAACACATGAAATGTGAGGTATGTTTTGAGGAAGATGTGAGGAACTAAAACCTTCATCACTGGTCAGGAAAGCTACAAAGGTGTAACACTCACACCACTTCCATTGTTTCCAATACTGGTGTTGCATCATTTTTAGAAACTACAATGACACTTCCAGTTGAGCCTCAGTGAATGTCTGTGAGGACTTTGACAGAGTCATCAAGTCTCAAAACACAGTGGATGTCAGAGCTGGCATCTTGTCCTCGAAAATTCCTAGCTGGAAGTTGCATGGTCAAATTCAGACTTATGCTTCATTGACATTGACTGACATAACAACTGCTCATTCCCCCACAAAGGGGCTGATGAGAGGATGCACTAGGTTGCCTTTCTTCTAGAATTGGGCAGCAAACCTCGAATGTGTCTGCTTGACCAGTCTAGGGTTGAATTGTGATTCAGTGTGAAGCATAATGTGATTAGGATGGGGTACTTTAACTGGTTCAACCAATGATTTTGTGAATGTGCATTGCAATAGGCCACAAGTGTAGTATAGCCCCTTACAGTGATATAGTCCATCCACAAAAAGGACTTCTGACCCAACTTTTTGAGCAGCAGAGGGATTGAATAGCCCCCTTTCCATTCTCTTTTGCACTTTCACATCAGTTATGTCATTGTCCTCTATCACATCATAAGGGTAATGATGAGGGATGACAAGGACATCACACAATATTTCATCTGTGGCAACAACATAGGCAATGTTGTTCTTGTAGACATCATGCCAAATGTGGATCAATCCAAATGTAGGTACTCAAGAGAGTTTTCCATCCAGTGACAAGTGGTCCATGTCAGGGAGGATGTCAATGGTGTGTATTGCAGTTGGATGAGACAGAGGACACACTTGTCAAATCTTGTGAGGGCATGTTGCTTGCACATAAATGCAGCAGGAAATTCTTGGAACATCCCAACATTTTAGACCCCAATGCTCAAAAGCTATGCAGCAAAAATTGGCTGTAACCCCTAGAGAAATTTGTTAGAGACTGTCAAGGAAATAAGTGCAACTTACTTGTCCCAAACCTCACTGTGTACACCCTTTGTCCATGATCATTAGATGGAAGGAGGTTGAAAGAAAGATCCAAGATGGGCATCATGATTACTGGAACAACCCACCTCATATCATTCAACAACTTGCACAAGCCTTTGAGCATATGATGATTGCCCAGCTGGTGGTACATCTGGCATGCATTGACATTAATCCTCATCTTTCTCATCATCATCATCATCTTCTTCTTCTTCTGTGTCATTGTTGTCCTCTGCATCTACATTGGGAAAAATGGATATGTCTTCTTCTTCTTCTTTGCAGGAGACTGATTACTATAGGTGGACTGTCCTGCACCAGAATTTGACTTTGCTGGCAGAACATAGGATCAACTTGCTGCAAG
>JBBPQO010000185.1:0-14614 GCA_038092535.1 Xerocomus subilludens | reverse complement strand
GCATGTATATTAAATAGTAGTATCTTAGTCAGATCATGGGATATTGGCTATTGTTTGACTAGCCAACACTTAATATTGTTCATATAATGTAGCTACATCAAAATAACACTCTATCTCCCATTACTGTTGCTATAGAATTCATTATTATTAACCAAATTTATAATCACCTCAATTTCTTGAATTTGGATCAATCTAATGATAAAGTCATGTTGGATACTGTTCTAAATGAGTCTACCATCAGTGGGAAGATGATTACACTTTATTTCACCATGGCCAAGTGGTCTGGTGACTGTCCAACTCTAATAATAACTTCTAGCATAGTGGATATTAAGAATCTTATGGGCTTTTGATAGGCCAATATTGCTTCCACAGGGCTGAAAATTGTCCTGAATGTTAAAGCCTATCATATAATTGAGTATACAAGCCAGCTGTATTGATTCTTGTGCTGCACAGCTCCATAACATGTTGTATTACCTTCTACATAAATATGTCATCTATACTAATATATTGTATGAGATATTGAAGTTGAATTGTAGGGATTTTGAAGTTTGGATATTGAATGGATGATGTTATAGTTGACCAGAAATAATGAAGAGCATGAAGTTATTGTACTAAAATGGATAAAACAGTCTAACTAATATACTTGTCTATAAACTATATTCATGTAGTGGATGTTATGAAACTGTGTAACACAAGAATCAATACAGCTGGCTTGTATACTCAATTATATGATAGGCTGTAACATTCAGGACAATTTTCAGCCCTGTGGAAGCAATATTGGCCTATCAAAAGCCCATAAGATTCTTAATATTCACTATGCTAGAAGTTATTATTAGAGTTGGACAGTCACCAGACCACTTGGCCATGGGGAAATAAAGTGTAATCATCTTCCCACTGATGATAGACTCATTTAGAATGGTATTCAACATGAATTTATCATCAGATTGATCCAATTTCAAGAAATTGAGGTTATTATAAATTTGGTTAATAATTATGAATTCTATGGTGACAGTAATGGGAGATAGAGTGCTATTTTAATGTAGCTACATTATATGAACAGTATTAAGTGTTGGCTAGTCAGACAATAGCCAATATTCCATGATCTGACTGAAATACTACTATTTAATATACATGCTCAAATAAGTGTCCCAATGAGTTATCATTTTGAAATGGCTACCATTTCATCAGATGTTATCCAGATCCCTTAACTCTTGCATTGGCAGAGAGCCAAGTGTGTGTATTGCATTTCATACACTCATAGTTTAGGGTTAGGATTAGTGGTTATTGGGAATTATTGCCTTTAATACAAAACATGCAAATATTGGGATACTTATTTGAGCCACTGTATATCATCACAGAGGTCTTGGTCCATCGCCACAAGCCAGTGTATGTTAGCCTGTATTGCTGAACCTATGCACCTACTGCACCTAACATCAGCCAGGTGTTAGTGGCTGATCCTGGTATGTACTATCTAAGTTCGATATTTATTTTGACTGTGATCCACAGATATTCCCACTTACAGAAGTATGATTGGTCAATATGTGACCTGGTCAGGGAAGCAGAGTGATGGCTTTATTCCAACAGAACATGTTACAGTCAATTTTGACTCTTTATGCAGATGCACAGACATGGTATGATGACATCACACAACCACTTATATGTAAGTTATTCTAGCTATGATTTATCTGTGCTGATGCGCTGTAGATGAACCATACACAAAGTCATGGAAATTAGCTGGCTTGGAACCTTGCAATCTGTTTGATCCTACATTGCCAGATATGATATGTTGGTATAGAAAGGAGGATGATGACAACAATGACATCAACAATGCCAACAATGATAACAATGATGCCGACAACAACAATGACAATGATGACAATGATGATAAAGATGATGATGAGGTGGAGGAGGAGGAGGGTGACAATGTTCTTGAGTCATCAAGTACATGAACCAAGGCTTTGGTGCATTGAGTGACTAACCAACCAACATCTCAGTGTCAAAGGCCCCTGCAGCAGGCCCATTAAAAACCTTCACAGCAGGCCCATTCAAGTCCTCTGCAGCAGGCCCATCAAAAGCTTTTGCAGCAGGTCCATCCAAGGCCTGCACAGCAGGCCAGTTAAAGGCCCCTACAGCAGGCCCATCATCTGGTCAGGCTCAGAAGCACTGGCATTCCCAACAATATAAGTGGTTCCATTTTCTTTGATTCTTCATTTCTCATATTGTCTGCAGATAATGATTCCAGTAGGTCTTCACACAAGAAGAAAAAGGGCTAGAAGACTACAAAAATGTCATATATGTAGCTTTGTACTGTCTGTTTCTATTGGTTGGAAATGTATATCATCCTATGTGGTAGTGTAGATATGAAATGCAGCATTGTGACACTACATTTTAGGTAGATGAGAATTGATCTGATGACACACATTGAGGTGGACAGCAGAGTGTGAGCATGCTCAAAAGTGATTGATTGAGATCACAATTGGTCAAGTTTGGTACTATTGGCAAGAAGGACCAGCTATATTTTTGGTTCTACAATCCTAAATTTGGACAACCAGGGTCCTATCCCTTGGCAGCAGGGTTCGGCATTGAGTGAAGTGTGACTTGTAATACTCATTCAAATAAAATGATATTAATGTTGATGTACTAATTATATAACTGGCTGGAGTAATCAAAATTACAAAGCACAAACCATATTTTTGGAAAAATGAAGATTGGGGGATATAGATAGACCAATTGGGATGTCCCAGCATAAATTTTAGAGAAAACTGCAGACCGGTTCTCTCACTATAAAAAGTTTGGAGGTCATGAGGAGGGAAAAGGTAAGTTGGCCAAAAATGATACAGAAGTGTTCAAGATGGTTATATGATGCTCTAAGGATGTTATATATACTTGGGAAACATCATTTGAACCACTGCCTATATAATATTTGAGGGTCATGAGGAGAGAAAAATTAAATTGGCCAACAACAATACAGGAGTGTTCCAGATGGTTATATAATGCTCTGAGGATTTTATATGTCTGGGGAACATCATTTGAACCACTGCCTATGTTGTATTTGAGGGTCATGAAGAGAGAAAATTTATGTTGGCTAAAAATCTACAGGAGTGTTCCAGATGGTTATATATGCTCTCAGGATGTCATATGCACTGGGGAAACATCATTGAATCACTGGTAGTCACCTCTGATGCACCTATGTGAGGTTTGTGCATGCCTTGGAAAGTGTAAACTCTAACCCATCCTTAGGGTCAAAGACAACATGAACCCACTTAGATGAGGTTATTCATAAAAACTTAGGTTTCATTCAACCAGGATTGTGAGGAACCGAGCAAAATCCTGGTTGTTTGAAACCTAAGTTTTCATGAAAAATCTCTTCTGATGTGGGTTCATATTGTCTTTTCCTCTTCATCATGTTCTCTTTAGCATCTATGGTATCATATTCTTCACTATACTCATAGCTTTCATGGGTCTCATTAATAGTACCACATTAATCAAATCATGATAATGATCTATTGAACCAGTTGAGGTGTTACACAATATATATTCAACATATTCCACATATATTTGACCATATTTGACACATATTTGACCATATTTGACACATATTTGACACATATTTGACATCATATTTGACATATATTTGACATATAGTTGACTATCTTTGACACTGTTTAATGGTATGTTCAATCTACAGCCTATGTAGTACACTACTCGATTGCTTATGATCAACATTCTTCATCTGATTCCTCCTCACCTTCATCTTGTTCATCCTCATCTGAACCCTCTCTTTCCTCACTCTCCTCTTCACTTTCTTTCCTCACTTTCACCTTCTGCTCTTGTTCTCCTAGTGCTGACTTCTTTGTAGGAGGCCTTCTTATATTCTTGGACTTCACTGATTTCATCCTCCTTTGCTCTTTCAATCTTCACCTTTCCACCATTAATGCCTTGCTGGCCATGACCTCATTATATCCAGCATACTCCAACAGAGCCATCTGAAGCTCATTTCATGGCTTCAAAACCCATGTTGTCTTCTTTTGAGGCTGCCTTCCTTTATTTTCCTTCGATATCCATTTGATCTTGTACAACTTTGGATTTGTGATCAGCACCACTTTATCATCCTCCAATCTCCATGTCTTTCCAGGCATCTTTCAAGTTCCTTTCACTGACTCTGGAAGCGTTTGAAGCATTGAAAAGATCTTTCCAAGTTCCTCAGTTACTTCAAGTTCTTCCAATACAGTCTGGTCCTTCATCAATCAGTGATATTCCCAAATGTATCCTGGCTTTGACCAGAATAAACTCCAAGGTGATCTGTTCTTCAGCTTCAAGTCTTCATTACCACACTCTGGAAAAAAGATTTTTATCCTTTCTGCAAAGCTAGCCTGACATTGTCCAACTCCTGCACTTCCAGGTATGTCTATATTGCATGCTTTGAAGGCACATGCACAAAGCGCCTTGAAGGTATGCCTCAGAGACCATGTCTGGATTGCATCTTCCAATGATGTCAGTTCTGGCCTGTGTTCCAGATCCACCAGCCATGCATCATCTATCTGGATCCACAATTGGCACATAAACTGAACAAATAGCTTGCCCATGTGCAATGGACTCCAGGTGATACAGCTCTCCTGACCATGTCCAGGACTGCATGATTAGTCAGGGCTGTTCTTGAACAGTCTTCATCAACTATGTCCAAGTTGGCATATTTCCAATGGGAAATAGTTCTTTGTCATCCATTCTATGAATTCCAGGCCATATGGTGGGTTTCTCTTTCTTATTCAGCTTCACATCCATCAGTTTTAATATCTCCATGTTATTTTTCTCTTGAATGGCAGCAAGAATGGGTCTTTTGTCCAGTTTCAAGTCCAATAGGAAGAACATGCTGAATTGTTCACATACCCTGGAAAACTGGAGAAGCACCCTGGATTCCCAGATATGATAATCCAGAACTATGGGAGTACTGGAGGTGCATTGAATAAGATGGCAGATGATGCTGGTAAGCACTTCCAAGTTTGGAGGGTTCAGATTCTTGATAGTGATTTGAGCCAGCTGAAGTGCCCTGACTCTTCTGGCCATGAATTCAAACCAGACCTCTGAAGGCAACCATAGAATTGGATTGGACTCCAGAGATTCCATGACCTGGAAATCCTACGCTTAGTTCAATGACACATGGTAAAGCAGAAAATCCCTCACCTTATCAGATAGGCCATTTATCAATTTGTGGATGGCTATTCCACTCATCCTATACTCATCTCTAACACCATAAGACCTTTCCTTGGCCTTTCAAGAATACATTGAAATCGCCTATGCACACTTGTTCATGATGGCATTGTTCAATGCATATGTGTCCTTGTCTATGACAAAGGTAGGCAGGTTGTCATTCAGCTGAACCACCTCACAGCTGAGATTGCAGGCACTTCTGAATGCTATGTGTGTTTGGTGTGCTTATTCCTAAGACATTTCCACTTGGATTCCTCCATGGCAACCCAGGATGCATGTATGATGCACATTGCCATGTAGAAATCCACCAGCTCCAAAAGAGGCTTCCAATGCATTCAATCACCACAGACCCACCATCTTCTCCTTGCAGATAGGATGAATACTGTTACCAAGCTCAACCAGAAGTTCACCATTTCTGTGGTTGATCATGTAATTAGGCATGGAATTCCTTGCAGAAGTTGTTCCATGTGCAAATGTCAGGATAGAGAATGGTATCTATAGGACGAGCAAAGATGTAGTCATATCATCATTGCTATCCTACATATGCTTGTATGTGATCATGAGTGCTGCTTTGTGAGACCACACTCACGTGCCAGAATCATAAAACCTTTTTTTGACTCTATGGTCACTTCTTTTCCATTCTCTGCCATCTTCTGCAAATTAAGTCCCAATTGACTGACAGACTGTACAAAGTTGTTCTGAAAACAATGTCAGAAGAGATTGGAAATGAAGATGAGATGACCTACATATGCATGCTTGTTGGATCTGACATGGGACATCATGTTGGATATCCTCCAGGTGTCCTTGCAGTTCTCCTTTCTCAAGAAAGACAAGAACTGTAACAGCTGAAAGGGTCATTGTACCATATATCACCAAAGGAGATAGAATAGAACAGTCTTGCCTTTGAATGTGTGTCTTCTACATTGTTCTTTAGGTCCTTGATGATAGAATACACCCTTTCCACCACTGAAGTGGTTACCTTGAAGCTACTTTCCTGATATTGTGGATTTCTTGATGCCCCTTCCATGGTTGCTCCAGTTTCATGATGTGGTGTGGAATCTGGTGATATCTGTGGTAGTTTCCTCAGTGGGGAAATGGTCACTCTGACCATATCATATGTGTGTGCCAAAGATTCCCAGCTTGGTGTGATGCTAGTGGTGATGAATTCACTTGCACTCTTTGCCTTCCATTTCCCCTTTTTTGTGCTCTTCTTGGGGTGTCCTTGATTTCGTGAGACAGGTTCAGCATCTTGGATCTTCTGTGGCCTGTTGTCTGGGTCTGGGTCCACCATATCCACCATATCATCCAAGTGAAGGTCCTGCTCCATCCCATCTGGCTTGTTAGACACAGGCTCAGCTATTGTCTGCTGGTCTTCATCTAGTTCCCCCATATCCTCCATGCCAACGTCCAGCTGGTCTTGGCTCATGAATGCATCTAGAAGGGCTTCTTGGTCACTTTCATGTGACACTCTGGTGTCATTATGATCTGATTGTCCCACTCACCATCAAATAAATCAACAAGAAGTGTTGGATTGAATCCTACCATGTGGGTGGGCTGGACAGAGGTTCCCAGAGTAGCAGAGTGCTTTCTGCTTGGTAATTCCAAGTCCTCATCATGAACTTCTCGTCTGCTTTTGTCCTGCAAGCTGGTTAGAAGGAAGGGTTGGCTCCACCATAATGTTAACATCTTGGATGAAGTCTACATAATCAGAAGTCAGAGACATAGAAATATCCATCAACGCACCTTCAGGGGCATCATGCTCATCAACATCCATGGAAACAATACTCTTTTCATTTAATTGGCCTTTCTTCTTCTTCTTCTCCTCCTCCTTCATCTCTTTTTTCCTCTCCTTTCCTTTTTCCATCCTCTTCCACCTTTTGCTCTTCTGTTCCTTCTCCTTCTCCTTTCCTTTCCCCTTCTTCCTGCTCTCCTCCTCCTCACTCAGCACCTTCTCACTTGTCTTACTCTCCTCCTCAGTTCCCTCATTCTGCTCCTTCTCACTTGCCTCACTCACCACCTTCTCACATGTCTCACTCTGCTCCTTCCACTCATCTTGCTGTCCTTCTTCTCACTTGTCTTGCTCTCCTCCTTCTCACTTGCCTTGCTCTTCTCTTCACTTGCCTCACTCTTCTCCTTCTCACTTGCCTCACTCTTCTCCTTCTCGCTTGCCTTTCTCTCCTCCTCCTCCCTTGCCTTGCTCTCCTCCTCACTTGCCTCACTCTGCTCCTTCTTGCTTGCCTCACTCTGCTCCTTCTTGCTTGCCTCACTCTTCTCCTTCTTGCTTGCCTTGCTCTTTTCCTCCTTGCTTGCCTCACTCTCCTCCTTCTCACTTGCCTTGCTCTTCCTGGTCTCCTTCTCTTCCTGGCTTGCATTGTCTCCCTCTTCCTCTCTCTCCTCCTCCTCATATTCCTCACTCTCTGCACTCTCTACCTCTTGCTCACTTCCTTTATCTCCCTCCTCCTTCTTCTCGCAATCCGCATCTTCCACATCCTCCTCACCCTCCTCACCCTCCTTGCTCTCCTTGCTCTCCTTCTTCTTGCTCTCCTGCACCTCACTCGCCTTGCTCTCCTTGCTCTCCTTCTTGTCCATGCTCCTCCTGTATGCCTCCTCCTCCTCCTTGATACCATCATCATCATCACCCTGTTGTAAATGGTCAAAGAGTGCATGAGATTAAAGACAGTGTAGCTTACTACATCAACCCAATGTGATACTGTGAGATGAAATGTTAGTGAGATAAAAGACAACATGAAAATAAAGATGCACTCCATATGAAATCCAAATGTCACATGTAATGGTTTTCTACCTTGTTCCACAGGATTTCCCATTTATTGTCCTCATTGTCCTGAATATCATTGATGTTGTAATTATACTGGCTTCCTTCAACCATCAGATTTGTTCATTGTTCATACAGCCTCCAATCTAATATTCCAGTTATTCTGAATCCCCCACTATTCTGGTTCCCACTGAACTTGCTCAAATAATCACTTTTCCTAATGGCAATTGTGCTCTTTCTTCTCCTACTTGTATCCTCCACCGAGTTGAACCTCTTTGTACTCCCCCAGCATCCGTGGCTACTACCTGCTTACAATATCACTGTAATGGTCACTATTATGAGGATTGTGCTGAATACTCTTGTTCCCATTGCCACGTCACTGCTCCTGGCCACACATCTCATCAATGCCTCATTTACCAATGTGACTGCTGTCATAATTGGGGCCACACTAATTGAGCATGCCCCCATCAAAACTGTGGCCTTTGATCTCAAGCTGGGCACATTGTTAGTGACTGTCTTTTTGAATGTCTCTCCCCCTCACAGGTGACAGCCATCTATGGAGGATCATCTTTATCTGGAGTGACAGAAACTAGACAAGGGCAGAGATTGCCCAGTACTCAGCCACTGCCTAAGAGGGCAAAAAACGACTGTATTCACCTAGACAAGGGCAGAGATTGCCCAGTACTACAGTACATTAGCTAGGAATAAAACTAAGTAAGCTCACCTCAGCCACTGCCTAAGAGGGCAAAAAATGACTGAGGTACCTACAAGCAGAGTGGAGGTATTTATACTGTGGGCAGAGGTACACTCGCATTAAATCATGCTGTGGTGAACCTAAAAGAACGGCATCATATGTAGTAATGAATGCCATAACATCAAAAGAAATATAAAAGTGAATGAACAAATTACATGAAGTGAATCTGAAGTTCCAAAGGCATGGGAACTTCATATCCAGCGGGGGGATTTTCGGAAAGACCTTTGGATCTTTGGGTCCATTGAAGAACTCAAGTTGCTTGAGTTCTCTATCCAAAGGATCCGATGTTCCGAAGGCGTGGGAATTTCGGAACTACCGTGGGAACTTTTGTGTAGGTCTTCGAATCCTCGGGTCCTTTTGGTCAACTGGGTCCTTCAGGTCCCTCAGGTCCTTCGGATCCAAAGACTTGGCATTTATTACTGTCATGGAGTTTAGTCCTTGGATCAACAAAGAACTCTTGATCAAATCTGAGATTCAATTGTACCATGGGGGTAATGTTACAATTTTACTTCCTTTTCATTGTATCATTCTTTTTCTCTATCATTCTCTGCATTACTCTTGGAGAGGGATAACTTATTCTACAGAGGGTTTCATTTTCATCTCCAGTTGTAACTCTGTTTCTCTTCTTTGTCTTTGATCAGACTTATCTCTCCTCTGCTGTCTCTCTTATGTCAGCTAGTGTTCCTCAACATTCCACTGGATTCCATGTCCTTCCATTTAGCGCTATTTCTCTTGGTCCATGCATGTTTGTCCTTCATATAAATACTGTCATACATTCCTTGTATTCCTTATTCTTGATCTACACAATACAAGCATAACGTTAAGTCTCAATTCCTTGAGTTCCTTCAAACTACCCTCTGTTGAGTCTTCAGCTTGAACCTTCCTCTTCCTTGTTGTCTTTTGAATGCCAACTCTTCAAATGTTGGTCTCTTTGTGAGTATTGCCTGAGGACATTGTCTAGTAAGCAGACATTGGTATATGCTTTGCATAACAATAGGCCTTGTGTAGAAGATCTGAAAGATCAAAGAAGATAAGAAGAGCAGTGGAGAGACAAGCCTCATGCTGAGAGTTCTAGAAGACCAAGAAACATAGGGACAAAGGATGTTAATATGAGAGGAAATAGAGGATTGTACAAAAGAAGAAGATTCAGATCTAGATGACCACAAAGTGTGGTAAGTCCCAGGGGAATCCCAGGCAAGTCCCAAGAGAGATGGATGGATAGGAAAGGTACAAGAGGATATCCAGATGAGGATGACAAAGAGGACAATGGACAGTGAGGACAACAAGGAGGACAGGGGACAACAAGGAGGACAGGGAACAATAAGGAGGCTGGTGGGTGATAATAGTAGGATGGTCTCCTAGTTAGAATCCAGGATAATAGAGGGACATCCAGAAATGGCAACTTATGGATGATGATCAAGGATTGACCAAGGAGGACAACAGGTAATGATAGCAGGGTAACCTCCTTCTTAGGATCAAGATGATAGAGTGACATCCAGAAATGATGGCTAGAGTTAAGAGACACCTAGGGGAACTATGGATGATAGTAAAGGGATCTACCTCCTTGCTAGGATCCAAAGATGACAGAGAGGAATGACGTCATGAAGGAAAAGATAGGGGTGCATTGTGTGTGGCCATGAATCATAACAGTAATGCTTTGTGACTCTCAGGCCTTGCAATGAGAAGATCTTGAATAAGCATGTCACTAGTCAATCGATGCATTCAAATCATGAGGTATAAACCTGTCCTGTCCAGTAAGTGGAGTAGACTTTGAATATTGACAAAGGAGTACCTCATTCTGTCCAAATACCATGAGATTTCTTGTAGACCTTGCCTGGGTGTTGCAATAGCTCATGGCCATTAACTCTGAGCCTCTGCTAGGAGCACCACTCAGCATAGCTGCCCTCAGGAGAAGTAACTGATGGAACTTTGCATAGTCTTGCAACCATCCACATAGCTTTCCTTGATTCCATTCCATTCTTATAATTATCAATTATTTTTTCTTAAGAACCCAACAAACACTCAGAAAACTGCACACTCACCTTTGATCATCTTGCATCTCCTTTCCCCTCAACAACTGCATGCACAAGACACCATGCAATCACCAAAATGTGCATTTTTGGAGTCAAGGATGAAAGAGTACCCCACTTTCTTGCAAGTGGCATCATCTGCCAGGTCTGTATAGACCACCTTGAGATCCAGTCCACCTATGATTTCCTTTTCCCATATAGCCACAATATCCTTCTCTACATCTTGAAACATAGAACAAACATCCAAAAGCTTGATGGGTTTGCCTTTATACTACAACTATATGAATGTATTCCTGTCTGTCCACCAGATCCATATTTCTCCCATGGTCTGTCAAAGCTCTAGTTTATCATAAGCAGCCTGCTTCTCCTGGATGCCATCTTCATCCACATGAATTCTGATTTCCTTGAAAAATGTGTGCTGCATGCAATACTCCAGCATAGCAATAGGCTGGGTTACATTCTTGGCCTCTTTGAAAGAGCCATTCAGAGTCATCAAAGCAAGGCATGATTCTGTTGGTTCCTTCAGAAAGACTTGAGAGGAATTCATTGTTGCAGATTTGGGCCAAGTTGCACTCCATATATTGACAAGCTTCCTGCGTATGTACTAGAATAAGTGAATTGATCACTCTTTCTTCATCCTCCAACATACCTGTATATACACTGGGTAAGCTTTGGTGGTCACCCTCCTCATACTCCAACATATTCTTTAGGTCTGTGACCTCATCATCCAGCTTCTCACAATTCAGCACAAGTTTCTGTATAAGCATGGCCAAAATGCAAATAATAGGCCTAACACATGCTTTTATGGTTTCTCTCCTAGCATTGCAATGGAGTGTTTGATATTCCACTAAGAGAAAGATCACTGTTAGTAATCCAATTGAAAGTTCATGAAACCAATAATAATGCTTCACTGCTTGATTGGATTAGGAGAATTGATTCTTTGAAGTACCAGCTCACTTGTGGTATCAATGAAAACAAGTGCTTCATCAAAATAGCATTTGACAGCTTTGGATAAATGCATCAACTCTGCCTCATGTGCTTGTGGTAAAGCAACAAGCTGTCTAAGCTTGCTGACTGACATATCCTCAGCCTGAGTAAGGCAATTAGTTGTCTGAGCTTCCTCACTGACATATCACCAACTTCTAGTCTTGTTGCCACATATTCATGCCAATGGGTTGTCTGCAACCAAGGGCTTATCAGGCAATGATCAGCAGACACCATCACCTCCTTTCTCAGCTCCTTCTCAAGATCCACTAAATGTGTCTTCAGCCTTTCTTCTTCTTCACCTGCAAGTTCTTGTCCTTCTTCTTCTACAAATCCCATACTCAATAACAATTCAAAAAGTATGAAAGAATACCTCACTTTCAATAACACTCCAGAAGATACAAACACTGCCTCCTCCCTGTGACTTTAGTCTTTGTGCCTTGCACCTTCTCCAATCAGAAAGTATAGGAATCTCCATGTGTTCTTTCTTATGATGTTTTCCCATGCTTTTGGCACTTCCTAACACCACAGGACATTCACTATAGGTCAGGACATTCTCCTTCACAGATAGACCATAAACAATAGATCTAGGACCTTGGATATTGGCTGGTAGAGATTCTTTAACACCAAGGTCAGTGACAGCATCTTGATATTGGATCTTCTTATAAGCTCCAAGAAGTGTTTGATGTTTGCTCTTGATGTGTGTTCACCCTGCAGTAACAAGATTGGCCTCTTGACAAAGCCTGCACACAAGAAAACAGAACTCAGAATTGACAGCCAAGTTCAACTTGTCTAGATAGGGATGAAAAAGAAGAGGTCTAGCTTGTTGGGTCATATTGCCTGCTATAGAGGTCAATTTTTCAACAGGCTATAAAATTATAAGTCAGTATTTTTCATTCATAGAAAAATGCTTATACAGTCTCCATGAACTCCTC
Organism: Xerocomus subilludens; assembly: GCA_038092535.1. NCBI lineage: Eukaryota > Fungi > Basidiomycota > Agaricomycetes > Boletales > Boletaceae > Xerocomus > Xerocomus subilludens. Next base: position 1,930 of record JBBPQO010000185.1, on the reverse strand, counting down.
TTATAGTTGTTGTATATTTGCAACAGAGGTAGACTGTCCAAATCATATTAGTATCCATTTGAAAATCTTCTGGCTTTTATACTATAACTTACCTCAGATTCTCCAAAGAGTGTGGTATCTTCTTCAATATGAGCAAGTATTGTTACCTAGATACAAAAGCAAAGTATGAGTTGGTAGTTATATATTTATACCTGGTATTGAATAAAATATACTTGAAAAGGTTCTTCTTCAAATATTGTTACCTAGATAATGGAAATAAATGCATAGTCTGTAAGAATTATTTGCTCTTATAAAACACACTCACCTGAGAAGGCTCAGTTCTTTCTATCTTTCTATCACAGAATAAGGGTTATAATCAGCTGTTGAGATGCACTTCCACTCACCATTGAAGAAGGCTCAAAACCAGTAGAAGTGACATCTTCATTAGTATGAATGAGTGTTGCCATATAAAAGCATATGATAAAGTATAGTTTCTGCAATTTACAATATAGCATACCTGAGGCAGAGGTACAGTTGATACTGGCTGTGCTTCATCCTAATTATACCATTTAATCACAACAAGATAATTGAAGCATGTTAAACTCACCTTTTTCTCTGGTCCAATCCAAGTGGACTGACATTTTTTCATATGTTTATTGAGGTTGTCAGTGTTACTTTACCCTTTATTAGTCAGGCATTTTGAGTGTGAACAATAGCACAAAAATGTGCCACTATCATGGCATGATACAGTGACCCTTTCACTATAATCACTGCAAGTACAAGGAAAGAAAAACTATTAAGAAAATACATTTGTATGAGAGGACTGTGAAAAACAAGAAAAAAAAGGATGGATTGGACTGGGCTTGTATTATCAGTGAAAATCCTACCAGAGGTCTAGAGAAGCCTGGTGTACCAAGAAGTAACAACAAGAGAAGGGCTGAACTGAACTTATATCAGCAATAATCATCCTACCAGAAATCTAAAACTTCCTAAATGTAAGGAAACAAGCTTGATGAGTGTCAGAATACATATGCAACAAAGAACAATAAGGAGAAGAGTTGGTTCTACTAGACTTATATAAGTAGCAATACCTTTAACAAAGCCTTGATATTAGGGGAAGACAGACCTTGTTTTCCTGGCCTTTTCACTGGCCATTTTCAACTTTGTTTTTGACCTGAGAGCTGACAAGCAGCTGACAATGATTTTGTTTAGGCCAGAACTGGCATGACTGGCATCATCAGTGGAGTTTGAAAAACATCATCATGCATGATCATACACAAACCCTTCTATACCCTAGTACCAATCCTTTCTCTTTCATTCTTATGGCCCATATCAAGGCAAAGTTCAGCCCTGCACTTCCAGGAAACCCAGTTACCATCCAAATGACCTCCACAAAGAATAAGGTCCTGTTGAAAAGGTCCTTTGGTGCAACAGCCGCAGACAATGACTTTGGGAAGGAAAATGAAGCTTCTGCACCAAAGAAGTGCAAAGCCCTTGTGCTGTATGTCCTGATTTGCTTATATGAATTATCTTGCCATTTCTACAGTTAGACAAAGTCCCCTGACCTCACAGATGTACTGCTGCCAGTGGTTGAAGGCAATACTGCATGACAGGTGATTTTCAGCTTTGACAAGTCTGCAGCAAGTGACAGAAGCACCATGATTCAGTGCTGTTTCCAGATTGCTGATATTCTTTTCATCAAGGACAAGCTTGATAAAAGATTTTCCTCAATGGACATCAAGAACCTTGCAGAGTCAGTTAAAAACTGGAATTCCATGTAAGTTTAAATTTTCATTTCTTTGACTTCTTTACAGGAAAGTGCTGATGTACAGTGACTTCCAAAATTGAGTCAATGTTTTGAGATTTTGAAGAATGTGTTATATAACTCAGGAGCATGAACAAATAGAGCCAAAGTGTAAGTGGGTGGTGAAAAGTACCTACTCTTGGCTAC
>JBBPQO010000184.1:0-14625 GCA_038092535.1 Xerocomus subilludens | reverse complement strand
GAAAAAGGAGTGCCTAGAAGGTTGTGTTTCCATTCTGTGAGTGCAAGGATGACATCAAGGAGTTCCCTGTCAGAGATATCATAATTTCGTTTGGCAAGGAAAAAGGTCTTAGAGAAATATGTGCAAGGATGGAGGTCTCCATTGGGATCTCTTTGCATAAGGACGGCCCTGGTGGCAACTAAAGAGGCATCAGTCATGATGGTGAAGGGACAAGTGGTATCAGGGATAGATAGGACTGGGGTAGTCAAGAAGATGAGGTGAAGGGTGTTGATGGCATGTTGTTGGAGGGGGATCCAAACCCAGGGTTGGTCTTTCTTCATAAGAAATGTGAGGAAAGTAACAATGTCAGAGTAGTTGGGAATGAACTTTCGATACCTTGAAGACAAATCTCGGACTGAGCATACGGTCAGCGGACACGTGGTCTCGCTTCGTCGTCTGCGGGGACAAGAATGGCATAATACATCTCTGGGATCTCCGCAACGTCTCTAAGAAGGTTACCCTTGTCAGTATCAATTCTGTACGCTAATTTGAATCATTTATTAATTCCTCACAGCCACGGTCCTTCAATGATCCCGTCGTACAAGTCGTAAAAACAAGCTCATGCTTGCTAGCGTGTTCGAAGAGGAATGAACTTGCGCACGTCGACTTTTCCATTGAAGAATAGCGCGTCATTGTGTATGATGTCCGTGATTAACTTTTACTCGATACACTCTACCTACGAGCCTCTGATAGGATTATTCAATATTAATATGTACGAAGATATGAATACATATGCTATGGTGCTCCAAACCCCATGTAATTCATGTGATTTTTTTGCTTTGAGGAACACATGGATGATTTTTTTTGATGAGGTGGCCCAACCAGTAAGTAGTAAACTCAAAGTACTGGGTACTACTACTATCAGCAAAATGGTCATGATCTGTATGATGGTGTGTCATTGTTGTCATGGGCAACACAGGCAATAGGTGGGGTTTGGGTGCACAATAAGATGTCCTGTGATTGTTACGTTGGCAAGGCTGGTGGGAACACATTGTCACATCTGAATGGATGGGGTATGAATGGAAAGCAGTGTGAGTATTGGTGGTGATGCAACCTCATTGTGTCTTGCCATGTGAGTAGTAGTTGTTGTTATGTAATATATTTAAGGCCATCTTTAGTATGAGCAAAGCTTGGTTTTTGGCAAGCTGAAAATGCCTCACAATGCTTGTCCCAGTTTTTTTTGAGAAAGCTAATAAGAATTCTTGGGTGATGATGTTATTTCTGGTTTTCATGTCACACCATTTTTTCAGCTTTCAAGTAAAAATAAGATTCCATGATGAACCAAACACATATCTATATATATACTGTATTGTATCAAATGACCAAATACCTAAATACATTTGTCCAAATTACATTAGTGGCCTTGGAATTTTCTGGTCATGAGGAAAAAGAATTTTGGTGTTTCTGGGATGAACACAACATGACAAAGTTATATACTGTATAGTGGCTCAAAAAAGTGTTCTAATGTTGAGCCATTTTGGAGAGATTGGAATATTGTAGGAGAGCAAGAATAAATCAGGTAGAGTGCTTACAGGATGGATGAAAGTACTTCCTCTTGGCATTTAGAAACCACTCTGGTCATGTGATTTGGTTGTCATGGAAGTGAGGTACAAGCATTTCAAGATGGCATGTCATTGGAACACTTATTGGACCCCAAATTATGTACATGATGGATTTTAGTACTTTGTGTGCCCTCTCTTTGCTTGTATCACTGCCTCAAGTCTGCTAGGCATACTCTCAATTAGTTTCTGACACTCCTCAACCTCTATCTTCCCTCACTCTGCCTCAATTCTCTCTCAGAGCTCCCAAACTCCTTTTGCTGGTCTTTTATAGTCATTGAATCTTTTCTTGAGATGTTGCCAGAGGTGCTCAGTATGACTGAGGTCTGGTGACTGTGCTGGCCAGCTGGGGTGTCTAATCCCTGGAGATTTGCACCAGATCTGAGCCCATTTGAAGGAGTGTTTAGAGTTATTATCCTGTTGAAAGACAATGCTCTCCTTAGGAATCCCAGACTTCTCCATGCTGGAAAGCAAATTGTCTGCTAGAATGGACACATACTGTTCAGCATCTATCCTCCTCTCCACTTCTGCAAGTATTCCCACTCCATTCAAGCCCATGCATCCCCAAACCTTCAAGGAACCTCCTCCAAACTTCACTGTTCTCTGGACCTTCTTGTCCTGTAAAGGCTCTCCTCCCTTTTTCCATATATACATCCTTTCATCTGACCCAATCCTGTTGATTTTTGTCTCATCTGACCATATACAGTAACTCTGGTCCAGTCCTCAATAGTCCAGTCCTTGTACTTGAAAGCAAAGTCCAGCCTTGTTTTTCTATGCTTGGTAAACAAAAGAATCTTCTTTTTCTTGACCACAGCCTTTAAAGATGCAGCCTTGAGAAGATTGCAAATAGTTTGGGCAGAGATAGGAGAGGAAAGGGCAGAATTGATTAGATGGGTGGCTCAGATAGCATTGTCAGCCTTTCCAGTGGTAATGCTAGAGACAATTCTTCTCTTGTCAAGAGAAGAAAGCTTGGAACTTTGGAAGGATGTCCTAACTTGACACACACTTTTTCTGGGAGGAGCTCCTTGATGACTCTGGCCACAGTGGACTGTGGAATTCCCTAGACCAGTCATGGATGCAATCTGTCTAGCAGAGAGACCAGATTCAGAGAGAACAAGGATGTTGGCTCTAATAGAGGTATGAATGGGCTCCTTGATGTGGTGAGATCAATTGAAGTGGGACACAGAGTATACAGTTGCTTGGGATTATGTCAATTACATATTACACAGCTTGGTAACATAGCAACCATCAATAGCTGTCAAATACCTATATTACATATGATATCAAATAAGTGCTCAATGACATGTTATTTTGAAATGCTTGTACCTCACTCCTGTGGCAACCAAATCACAGGACCAAAGTGGTTTCTAAATGCCAAGAGCAAGTACTTTCATCCATCCTGCAAGCACTCTATCTGATTTATTCTTGCTCTCCTACAATATTCCAATCTTTCCAGAATGGCTCAACATTAGGACATTTTTTTGAGCCACTGTAAAGTTATCCATGAGAGAATACTAGAAAACTCAAATTCATGTCAGCATGCTTTACTGTCTGTCCTTGTAACTTATTGATCATCATGACATTGGCCAAATAGATAGTAAATTAAAGGTAATGGAAAGGAACTGGGAAACCCTAAAGACTAGGGTCAAGACTCAAAAGCCATATGAGAAATTTATGCCATATTCCAGAATGCACTGAGTAGACCTAAGAAACCTCAAGTGGGTACCATTGCAGAAATCATGCATGGGATTCAGATTATGCAACAGCATGAGTGGTGCACCATTTTTGAGCTTCAGCATGTGAAGGGGAACCCCAGAGGGATTAAAAGTGTTGAGAACTTTAGATTGCAGGTAGTCATACTCTGGCTCTGTCATAGAGTCTGCACTATGATAGACATGCTTCTTCTGGGATGCCACAGAATCTACATTGATTTCATGGACTTGATCATTTTTGGGACTGAAAATGGTGTGATTCAGAAAGTATTGATCAGGAAGCCATTGGTCTTGAGCCAGAGGTTGGATATGTAAAGCATTGATAAGAGACTCCATGGTGTCCCCACATTGCATATGCTCTGGAAGCATTACATTTCCATCTGTTGTGCCTATCTGCAGGAGTCACTGTGTCCACTTGTCAGATTCTGGATCTTGACCTAGACACATGTTTTGATGAAGGTTGTGAACATATACAATGGCTCAAAAAACTGTCCCAATGTTTGCATGTTTTACACTAAGTGTGATGGTCCCCAATAACTCCTAACCATTATCCTATACTATTGGTGAGTGAAATAAAGTACTCACTCTTGGCTTTCTATCAGTCTAGGATTCAGAGGGTTTGGCCAAGATCTGATGGAATGGAAGCTAAATCAAAATGACAACTTATTATGACAGTTGTTTGACTTTAGGTTTTGGTTACGTATATATATTGGACTCTAGCATGCTGTATAGTCATCTACTGCCATTTGAGCAAGTGAAGTTGTATGGGCTTGCATACAACAACAATGGAAATTATGATAGATCAGAGGCTACAACCTCAAGTGTATATATTTAAACATTGTTTGAAAAAAATGGATTGGATCAATGGAGTTCTTGACTCATGGTTGTCCAAATTGTTTTTGGGCTGTTATTGCATGTGCACCACCATCTGAGTGAGCCCCAAAAATGTATATCATGTCAATCACTATTATCTAGCCATTATCAGAAACAGTCATGGTGGATTCTCATGCCTCAGACATGCTGTCCTCTGTGCTTGAGGCTAATGTAATGCCATCAGACATATTGCCATCCTCACCACTCTTGTCTCCATCCTGTTCCATCCCATCTTTTTTTTCCTGCCACCATTCTGACCCAGTGGTTGTTTGATTCCCATCAAAACCAGCTGCTTTCTTCAAGTGTGCTGATGCTTTGGCTTCACCAAATCCTGTTTGGCCTCCCAAGCAGCAATATTACTCTTGTGTTCCTCTCATTGAGCTCAATCTCATTTGAGGCATTCATTCTGCTTATTTCTCCATGCTACCCTTGCTTTGGTAAGTTCATCATTTTTCTTTCTTTGCACTTCTTTTGCTAACTCTTTATCTATAGCCTTTTCATGGCAAACAACCTGTTGATAGAAGTCATTGCTGGTCAATACTTTGGAAAGCCATCCCCTGTTGACCTTCCTTTCTTCTTTTTCATTGCATTCTCCTCCTTCTTGGCTTGTGCTGACAGCTGACCAGGTAGCCAATTGCAATAAATGCCATTCAGAATGCTTGCTACTTGCATGTTAACCATTTTCTTTTCCAGCTGGTCCTTCTGACAGCATGAATCACAGAGTGCTTCCTTATAAGCTCTTTTTTCATTTTGTGGCTGTTTATCTAACAGCTTGTGTCCTTGTTTTCAGATAAGCAAGAACTGAAGTGGAGACAACTGTGGCAGTTGGTCACTTGGTGAAATAGGTGATTCATTGACCAGAAATGAAGCTGATGTTTGTACAAGCATATTGTGTGCATGATTGGTCACTTGATTGCTTATTCTAAATGGTTCCACTATGGTGGGGATGTGGTTAGTAAAATGCATCAGGGTGTGCACTATTACTGACAGATTGCCAAGGCCAGGGCATAAATAGGGCTGGGTGGTGGAATAGGTAAATCCCCAATTGCTGACATTTCAGAACTTGGTGCCATTTTATTGGACATAATGACATTTGGATTGAATGGCCAAGCTCCAGTGACATGAAACACAGTGTGGATGTTGTTTGAAGTGAGCACTTGGTGATGTGCCTTCAAATATGCTATGATAAAGTTTGTTTTATTGATTTTTTGTCTTGTTCAGCTCTGAAACTTGTCTAGCTTTTGTGACCAGTACTCCTTAAGTGGCCTGAAGACAGCAACATCAAGACCTTGGTAAGTGTATGTAGCATGAGCTGGGTAACAGAGCACATAAATATCATAATTTCTAGCATAGTCCAAAAAGTCTCTCTCATGTAATGGGAGTTGTATCTGTCCACAAGAAGAAGTCATGCACATCCACTGGCCTTGCTGTGGGTTTTATGCTTGAAGTCCTTGATTTATAGCTGTCCAATTATTTTATTGGTCCAATCTTTCTTGGGGTGAGCAACACTGGGTTAAGTGAGTTAGTAGTGTCAGCATTTGACTGATTTACTACATGACTAATGATGTTTTGAGTGTGTTTCCTTGATGCCATGATGTTGAGAAGCTCTTTTCTTTGGATATTATCCAATAAGTTATCACACAGCTGAAAGAAAACAGTCAAACTCCAATCTATGACAATATTGTTATGGGTTTAGACTTTTTCTGTGCAGTGCTCAACAGCCATATCAAACTGAACAATATCATGCTTATGTTATCCCTTGATGGTGCACAGTTGCACCAAAGCAAGGACTCTGACTATTGGATCTACATCTGGATCATTCTTAACCTTTCCCCCAACAAGTGCTACAAGAAAATCAATGTTATTCCTGGGAGATTCATTCCAGGGCCAAACAAGCCAAGTAATGCTGACTCCTTTCTTTTTCCTGGCTTACACCATGTCTCTGCACTTCAAAAGGAAGGTCTTCTTATATGGGATTCAAGCCAATATACAGTATACTGGTAAGTCATTCTATGTCAAGAAATTGTATTAAACAAATGCTCAAAGTTGATTCTAGATCAGATATATACATTCTCTATCAGACTGCAGATGTCCCTGGCCTTGTCTATTGGGATGGTATGGTTGGCCACTGTGGAAAGAATGGTTGTTGCTTGTATTGTGGAGTTAGAAGGTACAAGAAGATGGACCAAAGTTGTTACTATGTTGCACTACTGAAGCCAACAAGGGCCTGCCAAGGAAGCAACCACCCCAACATATGATCTACTGTGCTCCCTCAAGGCAGAGCATCTGAGTATTTGGGTAACCTCCATTGTGTTGTTGTCATGTCATCCACAAATCAATAGTATATTCAGAACAAAACCAACACAGGTTTAACTTGCCCTTCTCTCATTCTTGGTCTCCAGCCATCTAGGTCTCTCAGCATTCCATTTTCCATCACAACTGACATTATGCACCTTGTTGCAAATCTCTCAGATCTTCTTATTTTCCTTTGGTGTGCAACCCTCAAATGCAATGCAAGCAATAGAAAGTCCACTTGGGACTGGGCTACTCTTACAGATATGAACATCTGGACCAAGCATGGCAGGTGAACTGCAAGTGCTGGACAATGTTTACCTGGTTCATTTGATTGTAAGTCACACAACATTGTGGAAAAAATCAATACCCAGTACAAGACATGGGAACACCAATTACACACCTTCACCCTTGTGCCAGCACTTTTGTTCAACATATTCCCATGCAAATATAGTGGGTGGGATCTTGTTGCCATCAGCACAAATTGTCACCATGATGGTGATGTTTGCATAGTTTCCATCACATTGCAGGTGTTGAATTTTCTTATTAGCTGCTCCAATAACCTGCTGTATCTGATCACCACCAGATTAAAATCTGATTTCATCTGCAGCCCAAGACAATCATGCTTGAGGTTGAGTCTCTCCATGATGCTTCCAAGTAGGTCAAACCATGATTTGTTTGTGTGTAAATTGACAGCATGACCATGCACTATATGTTGGAAATTTCTTGCAGCCATGATTAGTCTTGAACATGCATTATAAGGGGCCCATTTCCCACAACTCATGCTAAGGCATGTTCATGAATAACAGCATTCATTATAAGGGCATGAGAAATGCCATCACATCATTGTAATCCACTAGATATCTTATTGAGTAAATATCACACCCTCATGTCACACAAATCTTATATGGACTTATTATGAACACTATTGATTATAATGCATGTTAATGCTTGGCCACCATCACTATGGGCCAGAGTCACATGCATGTGTTCAAGGCCACATCAGTCCATTTTAATGATAGCTCATCCCATGTATTTGGAAATGAAATATTACTTGGATTTGCTCATAAAATGATACTACTACAGGCATTGTATAAAAGAGGTAGTTCTAGTAATACCACAATATCCATCAATCAAGGCCAAAAAAACATTGCTGCATCAACATGATACTGCAATAGATGAGAATTAGTATTGCTGGTGATGAAGCCAGTAACAGCTATTATTACTTACAATACTAGTTCAGTGGGCAGCAGAGTACAGGGTCCAAACATGCCAGCAAAGATAGCAGGAGGCAAACAGGTATGAGAATTCAGACCTATAATATTATGCAGAAATTAAACTCACTAAGACATTACAAGCCCAGATGTGATGATGGGATGGAATGGGATTTGGATCTGCAATAGAAGTTAAAAGTTAAATTAGCTTGTTATCACTGATGACAATTGGTAACAGCAATGACAATGAGATAAATCACTGGTAGAAAGAAATGACACCATTGGCATAACATGACAACATTAATTCCAGGTGGTTTTTGCCAAGCAGGAATGACTCCAGCAGTGATGATGAACAAGGACTGGAAAGGGAGGCATGGTGGTCATTGGTGCTGATGATGTTGAAGGAGCTTTGGATACTTGTCACTGTCAATGGCATTGGGTGGATAGTTGACTGAGAAGAGAAGAGAAGAGAAGAGAATTAATAATAAGCAACAAGATGAAGTATCATATAATGGCAGAGTTCTATAATAAATGAAAATAACTATATATAGTGTTATGATATCCTTATCATATTATTATCTAGCTGATGTTGACATTAGCTGCTCTAGTATGTAGATTCTGAGCATACAGACCTTATAGTCTGTCAGGTCAATTCAGACATTATGTATTCCCTGCCTCTCTGCCTCAGTCTGATCCCCTCCTCTTGTCTTCCTCACCCTCAGCCCTTGCTCTCTTCTTGCTCTCTGCCCAAACCTCCAAACCTCCAACCTCTGACCTCTGCAGGTTCCCAGCACTATGTTTAATGTGCTGAGATGTATGAAATCAAGGGTGCAGAATTTCAACTCATTGTCTACAGGTCCTTGGCCATGTTATTTTGATTAATGCACATAAAGTGCCTCATAATTGACATGTTATTCAAGTGTGTCATAGCAAACAGAAAGAGTTTGGAATGGAAATCTGGGATAATAAACATATGCAGTGTATGTTCTTTCTTTTTTTCTCCAAATTTGGCTTACTATGGTGTAATTGCAGCTATTGTTGTCACTCAGACATTTACAATATTCAAAATGGCTGACATATCTGATTTTGCTCACCCAAATTTTTGACATTACCTAGGCTGACATTGGACTTGAGGTCTCATTTGAGTATATCTCCAGGTATGGTATTCAGTTCATTATAGCAGATGGCCATAGAGACCAGGCTCTCAAAAAGTCAAAAGTCAAAATAATATTTTAATCATGCTAGCTACCATAGCCATAGGTCTCAGATGGTCCTATGTCATGCTGTGTTGTAGCAACCACATACTATGTAATTATGAACCAATGACCTTGACCCATATGACTATTTTCATTGAATATATTGACTATGTGCTGTCCATTTTCAATGCAATGCACAAAAGCTATATACATTTGTCCCACAGAATATATTCAATGCCATGCTTAGTATATCCTCCTCTGAAGTGCACCCAAGCTTCAAGCAAACATTGCAAGTAATCAGAGGAGGAGGAAAGAAAGAAGGCAAAAGGTACTGATTTTGACATACAATTACATCATTAACACTACAATAGCTTGGTTGGCAGACAAGAAGAGCACTTGTCTTGTCATCCCAGCATTGTATCTTTGAAAAAGCCTCATGCCTGCTGATATTGGAAAAGTTTCACCAACTACAACAAACAGAAATGAACAAGCACATTGAAATATTAATCATAATAATATAAGCCTCACTCTACTTGGTGGTGTCATGCACAGACAAGATTATGATGCCTGAATCAACAAAAGCATGAATACATATTTCATATAGGAAATTTTTCTGGAAGCTTTACAGAGGCCTACAACAAGACAATTCACCTCATCCAAGGAGTCATTCAGGCTGACACTGTCTACAGTGATCACTACATAGTACTATGCCAAAAAATTGTGGAAAGAGGTAACAAGCTATGGCCACACAATGACTCAGAGGAACTAGGTGATGCAGGCTAGCACATCTACACTGTACAATCATGAGTACAATCACAATAAGATAATTTCATGACTCAGATTTATAAGTTGATTAAACAAATTTGGAAGTTGCATGGGGTCACAAATAGTTGCAAACAGTCACAAACAGTTGCCTGAAGTAACATAATGATGGAGGCAGTCATGAAGTCAAATGGGAAAACAAAAGTATGCTAACCAAAAAAAAAGCTTGCAACAGCCTTGCAACAGGTTTCTCACTTTGTTGATGCACACATGACAATGGATCTACCCATGAATGAGAAGCATCATGATCTATTTCACATCTTGGTTAGTAAATACTTAACCCTATTAACAATACACTCATTATACATAGCACTCAGCCAACACAGGCAGCACAGACTATCTACAATACCTAAACATATCAAAGATATTATAAAATCAGGACAATGCTTCTAATTTCAACCTAGCCAATAGTTCTCACCTGTCAGCATCCATAGTCATTCCACTCACATACAATAACCCATCCAAGCAACTTGACATTATTGCAGATAGGGCTTATTCCATTCTTACCTATAGCACCTTATCAGATGCCCTGAATGATAGTACAAGGAACACAGACTAAGAGTCATTTACTGCACACACACATCAGATGGCAATATATACCACCAATAGCAGCTCCTTTGAGTCTTATATATAATATATCTCCATATAGTTCTCTTGCTGGCACACTTGGCTAGAGCATAGAACACAATCATTAGAATTACAAATAGAACTTTCCATGATATAGCTAAGCCATAAGACAAAACAGCAGATATAACAGAGTAACTATAACAGAGAAACATAAAGATAAAAGCAAAATAAAAGAAGCATATACAAAGAGATATACACAGAGAAACAAATATGGAGGAACAGATATGAAGAAATAGGTGCAGAAGAACAGACACAGAGAGACAGGTGCAAAGGGACAGGCACTGTGGGACAAAGCAGAAGCACAAAGGTAGAGGCACAAATATAGAGGGACAAACATGGAAAGAAAGAGAGGGGAGGGGAAAAGTATGCAAAACAAGGACTTGCTTACTCAGCCATATAAACCACTTGCCATGCTTAGCAAGAACCTTATCTGGAATATTCTGCTAATCAAGTGAGAAGTTCCTGGAGACTTTTCCTGCTATCCATGTGAAATTGTCCAGATTTTTCAATCCTGGCAGAAAGCATATACCATAAGTGTTCTTGACAGTACCAGGGCACCATAAACTCAATAATAGTAAGCATGCTTAACTAAAGGACTTAATAGTCAAACAGATACATAAGTACAGCAAAATAACTTTTTACTATATTATGGAATAGACAAGGATCAATTGATAAAAGTTATACTGAAGATAACAGCCTAATAGCCAGCAAGACTATAGATTGTCCTAGCTGTTTGAAACTTTGATGTCAGGCAAAATCTTGAAAGAGTTTGGCTGTTTGCTGATCAAAAATTTACATGCATTGGATTGAATATAATATGAGTTACTGTAGTATGGTTTCTATCTTTTAGAAAGACAAATAGTAAAAAGAAATAGATCTTCTAGTGAAAATGGACCAATAGGTTACATATGTTTCTCTAATATATTAATTGGAATCAAAATTAATTTATCAAATGAATTATTATTGAATCTAATTAAAATTTCTGACTTTATATAATTAAGTAGCTACAAATATATTAGATAATTACTGAAAGTATGTCAAATTCAAATCTATCCTCTACATCCTATTAAATGGACTTATCTTTGAAAATAAAGCTTCTATTATTTTTGTAGACACATATGCCTATACTGTGCTTATATGCATGCTCATGTCTCATTATTCTAGTATGAAGGAAATAGATGCCAGTAATGCATAGATAAAATTAGACATAACATTGATTACTAGTTATATAATACCATCAATAGGCCTGAAACCAAGCCCACAGCTTATCTATAGTAATCAAATCACTTCTTGTGCATGCTTGTTTATAGTAAATGAAAAGGAAAATGCTGTGTGACAATCTAAACATTATTCAATACAGGTTCCTGTAATATACCAATAACTGACTTAGAAATAATATGATAACAGTCACCATAAATTATATATTTTATAGTAGAAATTCCAAAATAACTTCAAATTTTTCTAATAAAATATGCACCAGATAAAAAATAATGTAAAATAGTTAAAGAGTGGCTGCACATCTCAAGAGGCTATGGTGCAAAGATGCACACCAGGAAAGGGTGGCGTTCTGCAAGTGGTACAAATTTCCTGTGTATCAAAGGAATACATTGCCAGGCCACTTCTTGACCTACAACCTCCATCTTATCACCAACCTACCTACATCCCCTCATCCACAGTAGAAGTAGCTTCTAGTAGAAATCTAATGTTGTCTCATTCAATTCTTGCTGTGTTTTTGTTGACTAACTACCAATAGTGAGTGGCTCTGTCCACATCCATGGACAAAGAGCCAGAGTCCACCTTCCAGAACATGCTTTCAGAGAACAGGATGCATGCTTCAATGCTACATGCTGATGGACTAGAGGTGGGTTACTTTCTGTTCATGCAGAATTTGCCCTAATGAAGTTGAAAGATGGCCATCATTGTTCCTGAGGTGGATATGGCTGGGCTCTTGCAGTCTATGCCAGAGATCAATCTGTCAATGATAGCTTGGATGAAACTCAAAGCTCAGAGCTAGAGAATCTGTCAGCCGTGGTAGAAGAGAGGAAAATCCATTTCTTCTCTTCTAACTTTTTTTTATAGGCAGATATCATTGCTGCTGATCCAAAAATTCAAAAATTGGTTCAGGCAGTTGAAAAGCTGAATCCTGATGTGGGTGGTTGGAAGGAAGTATTCCATTTCTTAACAAAATGCCAGTTGCAGTTGTTTCTACCATTTCTAACCAATTGCTGATAGGTAAGTGAATATGCTTTGATTGATTTCTGTCACTCATCAATGCATTTCAGAGCAAACACCACCTTTGATTCTTCATCCTCTTCAATATTTGGAGATGTTGAAAAAGTTATGGTTACTGGTTATGGGTCTTCTAGTAGGAAGGGGAGTCAAGGGGCCAGAGAAAAAAGAAAGGCCAGGCATACAAAAGCAGCTGAGGCCATTCATAAAAAAACTTTGAGTCAACTGAAAAAGAATTTGGATCAAGAAAAGTCTTTGGCTGGCCAGGGATTTGATGTAGCTCAAGTTCCAGTCACTAAAAGTGGTTGGAGTGGAAGAACTATGGGCCTGGCTGATCAAAAGACTATGGAGCAGCTGGTGCAAACTGGTTTGATCTTTGATTATATCATCTCCTTTTAAAGGATGGAATATCAAAAGTAAGTTGATTTCTTTGATACTTTTTAAATCATGATTGCATTTAAAGCCATAGAAGTGTTCTTGTGTTTGATGAGCTGAATTATTTGCTCATATTTTGTGGCTCTATCTTCTCCTGGATCTTGGATGACATGGGAGTTTGTCAGCAAGAGCTTCAAGAATTAGTTGGTGACACCTTAATTAGTTATTATATTTCTAGAATTCCCATAACTATAATTATAACCAATCAAAACTAATTATAATTGAATCAAAAGTTCACACTGCAAGCATTGACTAATATTTTGTCAACTACTATCTAGAATAAAATAAGATAAAAGATAATTTATTTTGGCCATGTTTTTGAACAAATACTTACTATGTTTCTTGATGAAATGGCTTGATCCAAAAGCTTTGATTGGGATCCTTAAGATATTTTGTCAAAGAGAATTTCAATGTTTTCATTTACAAAAGTTTTTGAAGAAAAAAAACCTTATTTCTTTTATGTTTCATGTGAAAAATATGTAACATCTGCAGTGTCAGCTGTGATCAGTTATGGTTCAATTAGATTTTAGATTTTTATCATTTGTGTGACTGGACTCTAAAACACTAGTCACAACCATTTGCACAGATATGACAAAACTAAGATGTCAGAATGAGATAAAAAAGGTTGGATGAAAACAAAAATTTAATACTTGTATCATTATTGTTGTATGAAGGACTGTCTTGTGGCCTCTAGGTACAAGTGGAACTAAGGGTCATTGGCTAAGAGTCTAAAAGCCATAAGCTGATGCACTTTATATATGACAATTGCTTGTCTAAATGGCTTAGGTCCAATGTGAAGAATAATTATTTACTATTGATAACAAGAGAAATTTGAAAGGCAGTACCTCTTGTTGATTTCTTTGCAGTCTATTTCATAAGAGCCATAAGTGGGTTCTTCACACACTGCACATATTACTAAAAGTCAGTCATATCACAGACAACCTGCAAGTAACACAGATCATATGGTTCATAAAATACTGATACCTTTTCTTTAGTAATATACTGCTTTTAAAGACTTTGTGCATAAAGAATAGCATCTAGAGAAGATAGGCCAGATTATGCTGGATTCTGGTGCTGCCATGGGCACAATTATGATCTATGCCAGCACTAGCACCTTAATCCCTACTGCCTCAGTTCCCACTATCTAGAAAGTCAATATGAATACAAACTGTTAGATTTTTACTTACACTTATACATATGCAGGAGAAAGCTTGTATGGATGACCTCCAATGGGCTTCTGCAGGTTGGAATGCTCCTTGGACCAAAGCCTTAATATGGTAACAATGTTGATGCCAGTGGTAGAGGCAATAGAGCAGGTAGAATGGCCAACATCAAGCTAAGAAAGAATCAAGTTTTTCTGAGTAGCAAAGAGAGATCTCATGATAGTAGTAGTTGGCAATAAAGAAGCACAGGAACTATCTCAAGCCCAGACATACTATTTATATGTTTGTTGTTGTTTGTACAACCAAACAACATCAAATATCTACTTATCTAGCTGAGATCCTACCATCCATATTAAATGTTGCAAAACTGTTACAATAGTGTCTCTGTTTTCATGTGGGCATATCTCCACCCCATGTGACCTAGGTCACATGACCCAGGGAGCACTTTTGTAGCCAAGGGTAAG
>JBBPQO010000183.1:0-14662 GCA_038092535.1 Xerocomus subilludens | reverse complement strand
ACTACACACCTGAAGAGGATGGTCCACTGAACATAGTGGTCACCTGAGAGGGAGTGAGGCATTCAAACAGACAGTTGCTAACGATGTGCCCAGCCTGAGAACAAATACTACAGTTTCGATGGGGGCAGGCTCAATTGGTATGGCCCCAGTTTTGATGGTAGTCATATTGGTGAACGAGACACTGGCAAGAGGCATGACCAGGGGCAGCAATGTGGCAATGGGGCAAGAGTATTCGGCACAGTCCTCTCAATAGTGACCAAGACAGTGATATTGAAAACAAGTAGTAGTGACAGATGCTGAAGAGGTGCGATAAAGTTTAGTGCAAGGGAGAAGATGGGTGGGGGAGGAAAGAGCGTGACTGCCATTAGGAAGGGTGATTATACGAGGGTGTTCAGTGGGGATTGGGATGGTGGGAGGTTCTAAGTCGTCATCAGATTCAGAGTTAGGTTCGACGGTGGTGGAAGTCTCAGATAGAGGAGGGGAAGAAAGACAGGATTCAAGGGATGGGGGAGGAATATGAAGAGGAGAAGTAGAATGAGGGAGATGAAGAAGAAACTGCTCAACTCATTCTAAGTATAAATCACATTGGTCTTGTGGTAAAGATAAGAAAATTTGTTGAAAGGTAGGATAAATGATAACAGGTGCAAGATATTCGATAAAATGATAAAAACTGTGGAGATGGAGGATGGTTAGGATGCACATAGGAAGAGTTTCTAAATCAAAGCGGAGAGGAATCTTGTTGGTTTCAGAAGACTGAAGACGTAGAGCAGAAAAGACCTTGTGAAAGAGATGGATAAGCTCATGGGTGATACTGTCATCATGATAAAGAGGGTCATCTTCAAAAGCAAACAGGATGTGGGGGGTGTTGATGATGGCAGCATAAAGGAGATGGGTGGCATGGGTGGGGAGGAACGTGGGATAGACATTTCAAGAGTGCAAAGGTGAGGTCGGAGTAGATTGAGATGAAGAAATGATGGCAGACAAGAGGAAGGACATGGTTGAAGAGGATTACTAGTTTTTCTCTCTCTCTATTTGTCATGGTTGTAGGCCAGCATGTCAAAATCATCTCTGACTTGGGGCATTGAGGATGACTCAGAGGCTGAGCAGGTATTCTTTATTTCACCAACTCTCTATTCAAAGATTGAAAGGTTAAGATGATGTTATGAGTGAAATCTACCTCAGAGGAAGAAAAGTCAACAAAAACTAAGGAACTCTTGTTCATGGTCATGCCCTCAAACTACATCAATTTTTTGCAGAGCATGCTCCAAAGACATGGCCAGGAGGAGGACTACAAGGTCACAGCAAAGAAATATTTTCCATTTAGATGTACTTTATCAAAGACAATGGGATAACTTTTCCTGTTTACTCTCATCATGCAACTCAGACTGTAGGCAAGGGGCTGTGAATGCAATGAATGTGACAATATTGCTAATTACCAGGAGATGGTAATCAAAATCATTGAAAGCAAGCCATTCATTGTCAAGATTCTCATCAACATGTGACACATCCAGAAGCTGCCTCAGGCACAAGCTAGTAGCTCTGGCAACTTGGCCCTCAGAAGAATCTTCCAGTGGTGGTGATGAGGTGAAGGCATTCCATTTGTTGTATGACACTCAAGAGTCAGTATGCTACATACTTTAGAGAAAATATCATTCTGCAAAAGCTGACAATGATAGCCACTTGGCTTAATGGTGTGTCAAGCTACAACAATAAATTGATATATGTTGGGCCCCTTGGAGCTATCTCTCTGATGCAATTAATGATTCTCAATTGGGCTCATGTCCTAGAGGAGAGCCACACAACTCTGTCCACTCCATCCAATATTGATTTGTTCAACCCTGTGAATAAGATGCCTGTTCTTTATATGAGGAGACAGTTATCATCATTGTCACTGGCACCAGCACCAGCTGTTGATGTCAACTCCTTGACATCTTTCCTCCTAATACATACTCTCATGCAATCAGGTCTGCTTTCTTTGGCCACAGGCACTGTAATCTTGGCCAATTCATCTATGTCCATGCATGCACCTGTCCCATCAAGACCTCAGACTCCAACCTTGAAGAAGTCACCATAGCACATTCCCTCTCCATTCCACTTGATGCACTACCTCAAGTATGCTGAGGCACACTTAGGTGTCTGCTGTGCACTCACTTACAAGACTTCTCTGAGACTCATTGGGATCAGCCCCAATATTATTCCAGACATTGACAGCAAGTTTCACTCTAATCTTGGCTTTTTTGCAGGTGGTGTGATTCACTTGAAGGAAGGTAGTATGGCATGGTGTATGGCCCTGATGCAAAGCAAAACCAAAGTAATACAGTAATATTAGATGCCAAGGTCAGGCCTGTGGAGAACTATCAGCAAAAAAGGTGGCCTATCAGAAGCAGTTTCATGATGGAGGTGGTGTGCATTTCACTAAGACACCAACACAGGCAGATGATGCAACCAGTCCCCAAGACTATGAACTCCTTTACTTTTGTGATGTACAGAACCAATGGCTCCCTGTTCCATATAGATTTACTGTTGACAAGGATGCATAACCATCTCAATTTGGCTTTCTTTATTACCTTAGCTTTGAATTGTTCTATGCACAGTGGTAGTTACTTTGCAAATCGATGTTAACTCAGACTCATGCACAATGAGCAGAACATGCATAACTAGCATTGCAAAAGGTACAGAACAATCACAACAGTACAAGACAAGCTACACAATCTATCCTGATGCTTGAAAATCATCCTCTGCTTTGTCTGGTGTGATACTTTGACAAGCACAAATGATAGACATCATATGCCAGTTATCAGAGCCTTGACAAGAGAGGAATGCCTTGACTGCAGAGAATGCTTGCTTGATTGGGTTATAATCAGGCAAGTATGATGGAAGGTAAATAAGCTTGCAGACTATGCAGTTATATCAATTATCACCTTCAATGTTCCATACACACACATATGTGTTGCTTATAATGTTTATCTTCAACCAATTGATGAATTTGCTCACCATGATAAATGTGGCTGTTATCCATGATAAGCACACTGCAAGGACCAGGGTGGGGGTTGGTGAATGGCATCTATATCAAACCACATTAGCAATCAATGGTATGATAAAAAAAGGTGAATAAGTCCAACAAGTTCCTTGATAAATTTGAAGAAACAATCACTATTGATAGGACCATCCATGGGTTCATATACAATGATGCCATTGAGTGTAATGATCAGAATGATTAAATACCACATACCTCTGACAAATTGCCTCTGAACCACACAACAAACTCCCTTTCCCAAGCATCCATATCTTCATGAAATTGTATGTTCATTTTTTGCAGTCTTGTCAATGAACATCAGCATGCCCAGGTCAGGAACTTTGTTGGCAATGTAGTTCATGTACATTGCCTATACCAATTCATTTTGTTCATAGGCACAAGCAGAGATGATCTTATAACTGATTCCAAACTGCTGGAGGGCATGGCAGAGTGTCAGAAGGGTGGTGCAAACACCACATTTGAGCTGCAGTTCATCTTGCAGTTCATCGAGATAAAGTGTTCTCTGGTAATCCAAGAGAGTAGAAAGGAAGTAAGATCAGCTTGACTGAGAGAACAAGGATGGCCCACCATACAAGAGTAATTGTGGAGATTTGAGACAACATCAAACATGTTGTATAGATTCAGGACCAGGCAGACCAATGATTTTTTGATACCAAGTTGATGACAGATTTTGTTGATGGATAGTATGTGGGCCCTCATGCCTTGGGATACCCAATGATTGCACATAAAGAAAGACTCAACTTGGAAGGATGAGAACAATAAAACCATACTGAAAACTTACTTCTGTGCACATGTTTTAGTTTGTTTGGTTGTGTGTTTAGTATCATCTGGGGTCCTGGACATGTGATGGTAAAAAAATCTCATTACATTTGACAACTTTGCAGACAACCCTGCTGATATATTCACTAAGAACCTCAGATAAGTCAAATTCAAGCAGTGTAGATCTCAATAGGATTACTCTTTGATCATACATACCACTAGCAAGAACTACTTGAGCAAATGAATACCCCTATACTTGTGTGAAGGTATCCCCTAAGCAAGGGGGAGTGTTGGACAGTTTAAGGTATATCATATCTAGTAACTAGTTCACACATTATTTAAATATATAAATTAGAACTCAGCCACCTGAGTTGAATAGAACTTTACTCTCTACCATCTTTGTGTTGACCTAATCACTCATTCAAAAGATATTTAACCAAATAATCTGTGTTACTGTATGCCTTTTGATATCAAGGCAGAATGGGTTGTCCTGGGCTGTCCAAGCTGATTCATGTCATCACCATTGAATTCCAGGTATGCATTGAGAGGTTACAGATAGACAAAGTAGGAGCATGTTTTGGAATGTAAAATTCCCACAGCATGAACTTGCCTGAAACAGACAGTAAAGGGTTGATTGCTACAGTCTGAAAATACATTTCCTAACAAAGCAATGTGAGGATTTACTAAAACTATGGATCGGGCACACCAGGAATGTGAAGATAGTAAGAAAAACCAGACTGAAATGGCCACAAGATTTGTATATTGTGCCAATTTTCAAGGTCCTGGGGAGTTGCAAAATATCCTGTGTGTGTCCCAGATCTAGTAAAAGCAGCAAAATGATCATGAGCTACATTTTGCCAGGCTGACTGCTGATTGACAATTTCATCTGCATGTTCCCTGACATACATCTGAAGACGTCCCCCTGTCTTGTTGATGATCATGATATTACCAGGCAGACCCTCGAATGCCTCATGTTGTAATGCCATTGTTCTATGCTGACTGCCATAAGCAGTCGATACACACCAGCCTGAGCAGTAGTAAGGATGCCATACCTGCTCCAGATCCGAGTCGATAACAGTCTCAGTCTTCAGATGGATGGATGGAACTCGGATGGAGTAACAATCAGCACGATCAGAGACTGGATGCAAGAGTGACACGTGAGCACAAGTTGGAGAACGCAAAGGCAGTATGAAATATAAGAGTTCGAAGGCCAAGACTCACACAAACGCCTGTGACTCGCGACCGTTGAACGAAGTGCTTTTTGGCCTTGTAGGGCATTTAAAAGCTGTCCCTTTATACCCTCGCGTTGCTCAGGCAGGACATCAAAACCACATGCATGTCTCAATATAAGTTAGTCCGGTCACCATGAGTGTATCACACGCGTTACGGGCGATGCGATGCTTTCCTAAGGACAGGACAGATTGTCAGATTGATCCTGTTATCCTTTAAGGCCTACTTAGTCGCTGCGGTCAAACCATGTTTCATATGTGGTACGGCTACTTGAAGGACCACATGGGCCCTTCAGTGGTGGCATGGTCCCTGGCGTTACGCGTTGTACTCATAGAAATCATAGCTTAATCATACCACCCCAGTCGCAAAGGGTGCATCCTCGATGTCACCCCCTCCACGCGGTTTCACATACTTGCCGATCTTGCGTCGCCGCAACGGACGAGATTTAGGTCGGGATGCACTTATCTATCTGCAGACTCATCCAAAACACAACGTACGTGGCATTCGCAAGGCTCCGACTCAGATATTACTCAACAGCGAAACTGCACTGCAAACACAATTCCTGCGATCATGATCACCTGACCCGATATCTGCCAAGAATAAGCTCATTTCCCAGATCGGCTGCCTCGACACACAATCGCCATCACTCTCACAATACTCCACACAGCAATATCGACCCATGCTTCGACCTCTGCCCAGGTCTGGACGTTGCTCTTACCCTGGGGCATTGCCATCTATGCTCCCGGTTCAGCGGAAGCGGGCGGGCGCAGCACGAGTTTGAACACGGGAGCTTCCGTTTTCGCGTCGTATGGAAACGCTTCGCCCTGTAAACACTGTTGGGAGGGACGTAGTGCCAACCGGCGCGTGAAACGTAACGCGAGACATGCAGTGCATGCGGTGGAATAGGGCTCGCATCCACTGCTAGAGGACCCACATGGTCCTCCGGTTGGTGACCCCAAAAACGTGCATATGTCTGACTAGGGCGGCATAAGGAGATGACAGGTCTACCGATCTGAGGATCTGTCCTCCAGTCGCCTGTAGTGAGTTTTGACCTCTTTGTGCCATACAGTGACCCAGCCTCCACTAGGGTCCTGCCCGAAGAGCCCGTGGTGACCGGACCACATCTGACATCGAAACGTTCATATGTGATCTGATGGCCTGCCCTCGAAGTCCTCAGAAAAGCATTCCATTGAGCATTCAAGCAAGTGAATGTTTGCCTCCTCCCATGCCATACTGTCCTGACCTCTGCTCACATATCACTATTGAGTGTCTGATCGTGCTCATCGTCCATCCACTAGTGTTTTCCAGGCCCGGCTCAGAAGCCGGAGCCGAGCCGGGCTGGGCCCTGTGGGCGGCCTGTGGGGGCTTGCGGCTCGGCTTGGATTTTTGTGAGGCTGGGTTGAGCTTGCTAAGTTGGGGCTTCCTCCCAATGCTGGTGCCTATCATAGTCTGTCTACCAATGAAAATTTTATCTCCACAACTTAGCAGGTAATGTCAAGGATTGCTGACAATGGAGATGAAATGGCACTCGGCAAGTGTGTGCCTGCCCTTCTGAGTGAATTGCATCTCACTTGAATACTGCTGAGCTGCAACTGAGTTCTCACAGACAGGTGCAAGCAGCCAAAGAGGTGACCCCAACTGCTCATGCAAAGAAAAAGGCCTCTGTGTCAAACAAGGTTGAATCTGATGGAGCAACAGCTATGACAGCAAAGAGGTGATAAGTCACAACAAAAGGTACAGTACTCTTACTTTAATTTGATATACAATGACTCATCACATGATCAGGCAAAGATTGGGCAATTGTAGAATCCAGCTCAGCAGACAATGCCACAGCCATGCCTGCATGCCAGCACTCTCACCAAGCAGACTCTGGCCACATCAGTGCCATTGCAGGCATTGTATGGACTCACAGGCACTGGGACTAACAGCCTCCTCAAGGATGTCAAATTTATTGATGTTGACAAGCTAATCAAGGCAACCTGCAGAGACTGCTGCCTCAACATTGACCATTTTATCTCTGCCCCATACAAGGTGGATGATAAAAAGTACAGAGATTTCCATTTTTGCAGGTAAATCCATATTTCTTGCACTATAACTCTGTCTCATCATTCTATACAGCAAGCTACAGTATCAACAAGGTGACCAGCTCATGCCATCACATGGATGCCTGCCATTGGGTATAATTTGAGAATCTTGCTGTTTCTCCATATCACCTGACTTCCTTGATAGGTAGAGTATCCCAAGTGGGCCACCACAAACAATTTCATCTCAATGTTGCCCAAGAATACCAAACAATGCATGCAACCATAAGCAAGCAGCCATCTATTAACAGACATTCTGTTCAAAATGAACTGGTCATTGTAAGCTGGGGCCTGAGCCAAGCTAAGCTGGCAATGTATGGCTTTTGGAGGCTCCAGGCTTGGCCCAAAAATCTCAGGCTGTGAGCCTTGCCAAGCCAGGCCTGGACAACTCTACCTTCCACACATTTACTATCCCTGAGATTCTTCCTAAGGTAGGCCTAGGAGGTATGGTACACTCCTGCTTAGGCTGTTGTATCAACTACTTATGGCAGCCAACACAGAATGGCAGCCAGATGCCCAGATGTTATCTGCATTTACAACAACACAGGACTGATCATTCAGGTCTTTGTCACCATCCAAGGCATTGACCAAGTCACTCATATGCATTCTGACTGGAAAACCATAGTTGAGAAGCTTACATTGGCCAATTGATGGGCTGCAGGTGGCATACATTGCAATTGAAGCAACTTTGTGCATGCAGCATCCTGGCTAGCTTGAGCCACTTTATACTAGACTTAGACTCTTACCTGTGCTCATCTACTACCAAGGTGCTTACTTAATTACACTCAGGCCCACTTCTGTGTCTTCTCATCCATCAGCCAAGTATGAAGGTAAAGACTGAAATAGGCACAATTCAGTGCTTCGGCAGACTCATCAATCTTTCTCAAATCTTTATGGTGTGCATGCATTCAGGTCAGGTAATCAATGTACTCATTCATACCATGGACCAGACCTGTCCAAGTCAGCTTGTGCAGCCACCATCATGTAGAGTTCATGTTGTGAACCAAGTCCACATGTATCACTTCCAATATCCTGACATGGCTGTCTAGTCCACCCCTGAGATCATGCAGCAAGGAGATGAATGGATTGGATACAATCATAAGAAGGTAGAGCAATAAGCTAGGGCCACTGGGGTCCCATTTTATGTCAGGGAGGATGATGAAGTGGGGGGTGTGGCAGAGGATCCAGTGGGTTTCTGCATTGGCATCTAGGATGTCTCTGACCTTGCAGAGCTTCCATTATTTTAACTCAGTTGTGAGGATCTGGGACATGCCATTGCATGTGTGAGGCAGGGAACAAGGTGATGTATGGCTTGGTGATGTATGGCTTGATGATTGAGTGGTATGATTCAGATATTTCTCTGACCATGATATGTCCTTGCATAGTGTGTGCAGATGCAAGTCCCAATCATTTTAGAGAATGTAGACTTCTATGTGTTTTTTATATGTGAATTTTGGCTGCCAGAAATACCACATCATGAGTACTATGAAACTCTGATAAGACCATTATAAGACCTTATGTACTCTCCAATTAGTGAAAGATGAATATTGTTTACTTGGATATAATGGTAGGTCATTTGGCACATAAGCATCCTCCTGACAAAAGCTGATATTACCTTATAAACCCTTCTAAGGCAATATCAGCCCTTTGCAAGAAGTATAAGCTACTTGCAAGAAGTAACAGCCTGTGAGAAATTCATATTTTTTGTGAGGGACCTGTGGTACTTGTGATACATAGTGATCTTGATGTCCAGAACATCCTCTTTTCAAGCCAACTACTCATGCAACCACAAATACTGTGCAAATTCCAAGTGTGTTTTCACTCAAAGAAGGCATATAGGAGGCTGAAGTGGGAGGAGTGATATACAATGTCTGTTTGTCTGATGGATTTTGTACTCACAATGACTGGTATGGCATTAGTGATTGGTGAATGTTTGAGAGAACACAGCACAATTGATATGGAGAATGGCAGGGAGGTGGCTGACAAGGGTGGATTTGGATTATGGAAATGCTGATCCTCTTATAAGGCCCTATAAGACCTTGGCAAGATGAGTAAATTGTAAATGATAAATAAGCCTCAAAATAACCTTATATGACCTTATATGACCTTTATACTGGTAGGTCTTATAGAAAATAAAAGTTAGACTTGTCAGCAATGTAACATATGACATAGCTCAACAAATCTGTATAAGGAATGTCAATCCAGTGCAAGAGGGAAAGGAGCATCTCTATTTATACCAGTAGGTCTTATAGAGAATACACATTGGATCATCCACAAAGTGGTATCTTTGGCAGCTCAACAAAAGTGGCTGATTTATGTCAGTCCAGTTCAAAAGAGAAATGATCATCTCTATTTATATTGGTAGGTCTTATGGAGAATAAACATCTGATCATCCACAAAGTGGGATTTCTGGCAGCTCAAAAAAATTGGCTAATTACTGTCAGCCCAGTGTTATAGTTCTGTGGTGGCACATGATCAACCCCTATTCTTTTCTTTGATGATGTCACTCTTCTCCAACATCCTTTGATCCTAGAAAGGGGACAGATCCCTTGACTGCTCTCTATTGCTTTTCCTGTCCTCTATCATCACTGACCACTACTATCATCCATCATTGTCCTCTTGTCCTCCATTGTCCTTCACTAACCTTGATCACCCTTATCTGGACATCTTTTCATGTCCTCTTCACTTATCTCCTCTTGGGACTTATCTGGGATTTGCCTGGGACTTGCCATCCCTCATTGTCATCTGGATCTGGATCTAGATTCCCTTTCTTGTATGATCTTCCATTCCTCTCTTTCATATTAACTTCTCTTTGTTCCTGCATTCTTCCATTCTTCTTTGATCCATCAGACCCTCTACATGAGGCTTGTCTTCCTTGTTATCTTGTTATCATCCATCATCTTGCTGACTTTTTATTCTTTATTATTCTCTAATGTTCTTCATATCTTTCTTATCTCTGGTCATTCTGTCTACTCATTGCTCTTAGACCTTCTTCCTTGTTCTATTTGCCTCCCCTGAACTCTATTGTTTTCCATATATATATCATATGATACTTGTCTGTATTTCTTTATGCTCATGCTACCTATGTCATCTAAATGCCCTCTCTTGATCTTTGTACCTCTGTTCTAACATATCCCCCATTGTCTTCTAAGGGCCTCTGATAAGCCTGTGTTGTGCTTTGAATGATGTCTCTTCTTGAATCCTTGGCCTGATGGATACCATCCATCATTGACTCCTTGAAACCCTTGGGGTCCAGGACCTACTGGGTCTACATTAGGCCCTACCTGGATTGAAACATAACACACAGTCCAAGAGGAAAATGAGCATCAAGCTTTATATTAGTAGGTCATATAGAAAATAAACATTAGACTGTCAGTAATGTTACATGTCAGGCAACTTGACCAAAGATAATAAGGAGCATTGGCCTGGTCCAAGAGGAAAAACTTTCAAATGGAAGGTTCTGTGAGAAAGAGTGGTTGTGATAAGATGGTATTGACACTAGTAACTGTTTGGTATACTGTATATGGTACATCATTCAGATTCTGAGAAGTGCTGACAACAAGTTTGATAGTTGTACCTGTTGTAAAGGTCTGTCTATCAGATAAGTGTTGGAAAGTCATAAAATCACATTGGATCAGAACAATACCTATCCTATAGACCAGACTTCATCCTACTTCAAAACATTGCTTTCACTATACCATAATATCAGGCTTTTGAATGTAAACAAACTCAGTCTGACACACTGATTTGTTCATTCATGCTTAGCCTGCTGCAATACATTACAAATAGTAAATTTGGGGGAGTTAATGTGCAATCTGTGCACTGGCACAGATGCATTGCCTCTTCTGTGACTTTGCCACTGACTTATTGGTGTTTGGGTCTCACTCAAGCTGAAAAGTGAAAGCTTGACCAAGAATTGACCTGCTCTTTGCAATCAGCATCTTACTAGCATGCTGTGACAGACATGAACAACTATATTGGGAACATCGTACATAGCATATTGTACTACTGCATAGCATGGCAAACTTCATCCAATGAGAGTACTCACTCTTCAAATCCCAAGGATTGATGATGGGAGTTGCATTTGGAGAGTCCAGAAAATGGAGGAACCAAAGGAAAACATCATCTTCTTTGACTGGAACTGATTTAGGGGCAGGCAAGACCTGGCAAGGGGGTGTCATGAACAATGGCACAGCCTTCAATGACACTGAACTTTGTTGCAAACCAGGGCTCTTGAATGAAGCTTTGAAGAATGACTTACTGTCTTTTCACCTCTTGGAGGTAGGTGGCGATTGAATCAGTGAGCGGAGAACACAAGGCCTCTTTCCTAGAAAATACTGAGTTCTAGCATGTAATGGTAAATGGGTCAACTCATCACCTACATGTTGAGGAGATACTACATGATGCTTTCCTTTATCAATTGAGGCAGCAGGTCCATCATTGAGATCCAAGTCAAGCAGGAAGGTTGATAACTTGGTGTCAATCATTCTTGTCACTGAAGCTATCTGTGATGCTGATGACATCAGCATTCGCTGTCACTCTACCATAATCGATGGA
Source organism: Xerocomus subilludens (assembly GCA_038092535.1). Lineage (NCBI taxonomy): Eukaryota > Fungi > Basidiomycota > Agaricomycetes > Boletales > Boletaceae > Xerocomus > Xerocomus subilludens. Next base: position 2,998 of record JBBPQO010000183.1, on the reverse strand, counting down.
TTCATCATCTGGCTCTGAGTCAGATCCAACAATCGTTGGTTGTATATTCCATGACTTGTATTTGTCATCAGGAATTGGATTTCTGGTCACTAAGGTGCAAACTTATCAGTTGAAAAATATCTGAGGCTATGATACACACCAAACCAAAGCACACTATCTGCAGTGCCTGCCTTGCTGTGTTTCTTGTGCTTGTGCAGAGTACTGCCATTGGGATTTGCAACCTTGACAATAGAGAATGTTGCATTGCAGCAAATCAGAAGTTGTCAATCTGGCCATTTAGATATTTTCACAAGACCTGAATCACCACCATGCTAAACATGCTTCCAACTCTGTTTGTTGAGGTAATCAAACACATGTGGAAACCACTTGCAAACTTGCCTGTTCACCTCTAAGTATGACCAAGCAGAATTAATAGGAATTCCACCGTTCACACTAGAAACTGGGCCTATAAAGCAGCCATGATTTTTCATTGCTTGCACACCATTTGTGGATGTCTTTCCATGGGGAGCCATGGGGCATTTCAAGCATCCATTCCCCTAATATTCTCAGCCATCATTCTGCTAAATTACAGACATAGAGTACTTACATTGATTCCACATACAACCATTGCAACAGAATTAACATAGAAAATTGATGGGAAGCTTGGACATTGAGTTAAAGGGACCTGAGTGGTCAATAGACATGAGCAATTGGAACTGGAGGTATGGGTCTGTGCAGCAAACAAAATCCATATATTATTCCAGAAGGATCAACATATGTAAGTCTACAAAATCAGTGTCTTCTCTTTAAACTGATGACTCTTCAAGTTTGGCCTATGACCATGGTTGGCATGTGCATACTGACTGGAAGCAATATCAGCTGTTGAAGCAGTGCATCACCCTCTTTCTGTGGCCCACACTCAACTAATGTTGCACAGCAACCCCTCCTGGTAGACTTTACAGAGGCATGATGGAGAGCTGTGGCAATGTAACAATTACTGAGTTGATGTTATTGCTGCTCTTGGTGGTGTTGAAGGAATTCTTGAGCACACACTGTTAAAGGCACTTACTTCCCCACATGAAAGGGCCTGTTCTGGGAGAAAGCTTCTGGTTTTAAGGAGTTCATGCAATACAAGAAACTCATGAATGCCCAGCATTCTGGTCTGAACCAAATTCCAAATTGTCAATTCACTCTGTGGTGAAGCCCTATGATCAACCATGCCAACGTTTAAGTTGGTTTCCAGGTCCAGCTTGATCTGATGGGTATTTTCATGCATGGCAAGATTCCTATGCTAAAGATCAGTTTAATCCAAATATTCCATGCTCATTTATGGCAGAAGAGTAAGTATGCATGGGCTCGTCAGAAACATCTAGGACAACTTGCAAAATGAAAGCCAGCAGAAGAAGTAGATGCCTTGGTTCACTCTCTGCCTGCTGAGGAACAGCCCATGCAGGTGATCATTATATGCAAGGGAATGTTTGGTAGGCACTGATGTATATCAGATCCCACTTACTCAACTTCCTGAACATCATCATCAAGGGCAGCAAGCTACAGCTTCTGTTCCAAAGATGACTCTTAAGTCTTATGGGTTATTCTGCCAGTCTTGAACTGAATCAAGATATTTTCTAGTGCTGTCTCTTTTCACTTCAATGATGTATGATGTAGTTTATGTAAACAAGTAGTGTGTTATGCAAAATTATCATTTTTTCCCTTGCAAAGTCTGCTCTAAGTCATGTCTGAAGTCATTTGCCATCCCATTTACTACTTTCCAAATTGAACCCACATTTTTTGTGTGTGTGGTTTTTCTTATCTTGCATAGAATGTATTAATTCTGACAAGCCTCCTTCCAATAGGTCAAACACACACTTTACAAGTTACACAATGATATTCTAAAAGCACACTCTACCCTCCTTGATGACATGTTCACAGTTGGTGACACTGGTCCCAGCTGCTCAGTTGAAGGCAAGAGTGATGGGCAGCCAATCTTTCTGGAGGGCAAGCAAACAAGGGTGTTTGATCTATTCCTTGACCACATTAACAGTCAGTGAGTATTTCTTCATCTGTTTCATAGATCCCTCGCTGATGAAGAGTTGTAGTTCATGCAATTTAGGCTCTGCCAAAAGCTATTCTCAAGAAGAGCTCCAGAACTTGCTGCACTTTGTTGACAAGTACCACTGCCCTGCAACACAATGCTTTGCCATTGACCAACCTTTGGGAGAGGCAATTTAGCAATCATCCCTCAGATTTTGTGCAACTTGGCCATCAATTCAACATCTCAAAATTCTTCTGATGGGGGTTCAAATGTCTTCTTGACATCCCATTCAAATGGATCAACAAGGAACATTGTTAGGCCATGGGAAATGATATGTTCATCACACTAGTATACACTAAATCAGTGCTTGATGAACATTCCTGAATCATTGCCAGTGAGGAACCAGTCATCATCTCCCATGCTGATGATTGCCAAAACCAAACTGCATGTCAAGAAAGGCATGCAGTGTGGTGGAATGGAATGGATCAGTTTCTGCTGGATGGCAGGAATCCCCAACTGTTCAGCAAGGCCATCAAGCTTTTTAGGTCCATGCAGTTTGGTCAGATAGGTACTGGTTTCCAATCTTTAATGTTCCAGATCATTGAATGTGGGGCTGGCTTGTGGCATGCTGAGGTATTCATCACCAATATTTGCAATATGCTTATATATGAGTTTCATTTGCTGGAAGACTAAATATCTCACTCACATACTGTAGTAGCATGTTTTCTGTGTACTTCATGACATATATATAATATGCAAAGTTATCCATGTCTGTCTAGTAAGTCACAAGAAAAATCACATAGTATAAAGAAAAGTCATGCAGTGTAAGAGAAAAATTGTGCAGTATAAAGAAGAATCACACCAATAAGAGAAAAATCGTGCTTCAACAAGGTAAATCCCATGGAAATTAATGTGCATATTTGACATTATAGTAATAACCCATGTCTCTTGGGACACACCAAAGGCTATGGGTTTTCACAGAGTATA
>JBBPQO010000182.1:0-14772 GCA_038092535.1 Xerocomus subilludens | reverse complement strand
GAAGGTGTTAAAAGTCGATCCTGATCTCCTTGATGAAACTCTGGAACTCCGGAGTCAGTGTCCAGACAGAAGGGACATTGGCTTCACCTTATGTGGTGCACCCTTGTCGAAGGCAAGTCCCCGGTATTTCAGAGGGACAGGCATAAGGTGGAGTGACAGAGGTTGGAGGTCAGATGGTCAGAGGTCAGAGGTCGGAGGGTCAAAGATTTGAGCAAGGCGGGTCAAGGTTAAAGAGCTGAGGGAGGGGATGGCAAGAGGAGGACCAGACAGGCAAAGGGGGGGAAAATCAGAACTAGAATCAATATTCGAACTGAGGGTACAGGAGTGGTGTACAGAGTTTATATACAAGACTAGGTGACAGTATTGGCAATTCCGGCGGAGGTCCAGAGGACCCACCTGTCGAGAGAGCGACAGTGTTGGTAATTCCGGATCATGTCTGGTGCCCCTACATGTCAGAGGTGAGACATGGTTGTGATGGTAGCCCCTTGGTGTCAGCACCTGTCAGAATATTACAAATGGTCAAATGAGATATCAAAGGTAGTCAAATGATGGATAAACACGTGCGAGTCCGGTGACTCAGAATGGGCTCATAAGCAAGAATGCTCCAGAGATAGTAAGAACATAGACTGGAGGCACAGAGTTGGACTTAGCGAAAATCATGGATGTGACAGAAGGGAGGCATGGAAGACATCATGTATTTTCCAGGTATCCAGGAGTCAGAGTTGGTAAGTAAGGGAGGAAAGAACTTGGATGATATCAAAGGGGCCCAGTCATTTGGGTGCAAGTCTCTGGGAGGGATAGTGGAGATGAAGATGAGTTGCTTCTACCCAAACCTTGTTGTCTACTTTCCAGGGGGAAAATCAATGAGTGGATCTAGAGGACATGAGTTTTCTTGCAGACTCATGAGCAGCTAAGGCTTCTTTCCAAGCTTCATCTAAAGAAAACAGTCTTCTGTCAAGGATGGGAAGGAAGGTTCTACCAAGAGGGGGGTAGGAACAAGGTTCATAACTGTAAAGGAGGAAGAACAGAGATTTCTTGGTAGAACTGTGAGGAGCAGAGTTATGATGAAATTTGGCAGAGGATAAAGAATACATCCATGAGGATGGGTTATTGGTATAGAAGATGCAGAGATAAGTTTTGAGTTCCTGGTTGGTTCATTCAGTTTGTCAGTCTGAGGGTAATAAGCAGTAGAAAGTCATACATCATATTTCAGAAGACATGCAAGTTCTCTAGTGAAGGCAGATGCAAACTGAGGTCCATGATCAGAGATCAGAGTGTTGTGGAGACCAAAACATTTGAAAACATTGTTGAAAAATATTTGAGTGATTCCAGCAGCTTCAATGGTTTTAGAGCAAGGGATAAGGATTACTCCCTTCATAAGGCCATGGTCTACTATGACCACAATAGAATTGTGACCAGCAGAGAGGAGAAGATTGGTGATGAGGTCAATAGAAAGTTGCTTGAAAGGGAGGAAGTGTGAGGGGGGAATGGAGGTAAGGGGGGGAATAGTAGGATGAGTGTTAACCTTGTTCTGCTGACAAGTGGCACAACCATCAATGAAGTTCTCAACAAAGAAAGAAAGACCTGGCCACCAAAAATCACATTCAAGGATAGACTTTGTGTGAAAGATGCCCATATGACCAGAAAGAGGGGAAGAAAGAATAGCATGGAGAAGGGCAGATCAGGAGGAGGGAGGAACAAACATATGGCCCTTGAGATAAAGATGACCATTATTGAAGGTCCAGTTGGAGAGGGATACATGAGAGAGGAGAGGGGAACCATTTTTGACTGTGGAAAGGACACAGAGAACAAGAGGATTGGAGGGAGTGGAAAGGGGGATAGATTTGGACAGGGCAAGGTTGAGGGCATTGATAATAACAGGATCAGGAATGATAGAAGAGTCTTGATTATTGAAGGAGGTATTGGAAAGATCTTTGCAAGAAAGGGCATTTGTGGGGCCCATCTGGGAACCAGGAGTGATGACCCATTCAATATTGAAGTCCTGAAGAAAGAGAGCCCAACAGGCTTGATTGTGAGATAATTTACAGTGATCTTTAATATAGGACAGATTTTTATGATCAATAATAATGGAGAGAGGGAAGGATGTCCTCTGAAGATAATGTTTCCATTTGGTGAGGGCAAGAATCACCACAAGAAGTTCTCTGTCATAAATGTCGTAGTTGCATTCAGTGAGAGAGAAGGTCTTAGAGAAGTAGGCACAAGGGTGGAGGTCTCTGTTGGGATCTTTCTGCATAAGGATGGCACCAGAAGCAAGGAGAGAAGCATCAGTTATAATAGAGAATGGACAAGAAGTATCAGGGATGAAGAGAACAGGAGCAGAAGAGAAGACATGATGAAGGACATTGAAGGCACATTGTTGGAGAGGACTCCAAGTTCAAGGTTGGTCTTTTTTTGTAAGAAAAGTGAGGGGAGTAATGATGTCCATGCAGTTGGGGATGAATTTGTGGTAAAAGTTGGCAAAACCACAAAATGAATGAAATCCCTTAACAGAGGTAGGAGGCTTCCAATCAGCAATGGCAGAAAGTTTGGTGGGGTCCATACAGATAAGTCTATTACTGATGATCATTCCTAGATATTCCATGGTAGGGATATCAAAGGAACATTTGGAGATTTTGATGGAGAGGCTGGCTATACAAAAGTCTCTCAAGAACACATCACATATGTTCATGGTGGAGTTTCAAGGTCCCCTTGGTATGAATATCCAGATTGTCAATATAGATCTTAAGCCAAAGCTCACCAATCATGTCAGCAAAGGTATGGTTCATGAAAACTTGAAAGGTAGCAGGAGTGTTACAAACACCAAAGAACATGATGGTGGGCTTAAATAGACTGAGGGGGGTGATAAAAGCTGCTTTCCATTGGTCAGCTTCTCAGATGTGGATGTTGTTATATCTCCAATGAATATCAAGCTTGGTGAAGTAAGTGGATTCTTTCATGTCATTAACTAGTTCAGAAATAAGGGGGAGAGGATAGGCATTTCACACATGTCCATTAAGATATTGGTAATCTTGGCATGGGTGAAGGGATCTGTCTTTCTTTGGAATGAAGAAAAATGAATAGGCTTGGGGGGATTTTGAAGGGACAACTTGACCAGTTTTCAGATGTTCATTGATGAAGGCCTTATAGGCTTCCTTGTCAGCTGGATCGAGTGGGTACACTTTGGCAATCTTTGGCAAGAAAGTATCTTTTAAATCAATAGTGTGGTCGAAAGAATGATGAGGAGGAAGTTGAGCATGGGTAGTTTTGGAAAAGACATCAGTGAAGTTAGAACAGAAGTCAGGGATAGATATTTCCTTGGGTCTTTCAGCCATAGCAAGTTCCATAGATATGGTGATCTTCTTGATGTTCTCTTTGGAAGGAGGATACTCACTAAGAGACCTCTTGAACCTCGAAGAGAGATTAATAGAAAAGGTAGTCCAATTGATGACAGGGTTCCATTTTTGAAGCCACAGCATGCAAGTATAATTTGGAGGTTGGCAAGTCAAACCATGAATTTTACTCTATCAGAGAATGGTCTAGAAGAAAACAAGTGATGGTGGTCCATTGGATAGTCCCTTTGGCATTGGAAGTTCCATCTACATTATAAGCAATGACTGAGTCAGGAATAGAAGAAAGTTTGAAGATTCCTCTTGGTAGAAGGCAAGGATTGATGAAGTTTCCAGTTGTGCTGGAGTCAATGAGAGCAGTTGTGTCAATGGTTTGCTTTCGTCCATGTATGGAAACAGAAAGATGCATGGTTCTATTGTTTCATGGTGCTACCAATACATGGTTCAATGCAAGGGAAGAAGACATCAGAGCAGCTTCCCTTCTTAAAAATCTCATGCTCCTTTGATTCCAGTGGAAATCACAGCAGTGGAAATCTTGGTGAGTTCTTCTGGGAGTTCCTCATAACACATCTGGAGAATAGAGAAGATATCATCATCACTCTTTCCCAAAGTTTTCAATGGATTGACATATTCATCAAGTTTGGAAACAGGGATTTCTCTTTTAGGAGTAGAAGGTAACACAGTTTTGGTGTTTCGAATGTTCTGGGAATTGGTAGTAGTGGAGGAACAAGTAGCTGGGGTATGAGTAGAAGCAGTACAATAGTTGTTCATGATATGACCTTTCTTTCTGCATCAGAAACAGAGTCCATCCCTGATACATCTAGCTCATGTGTTCAGGGTAAGCTTGGATAGAGAGACACTATTGACATCCATAGCATTAGGGTCTTTCTGAGGACAAAAAGCAGAAAAGGGTTGAGATCATCCACTTCAAAGTGATTGAATTCTCATCTTTTGAGCATGAAAAGTCTTTGCTCATTCAATTCAATTATTGATGGTATTGGAAATAGAAGACATGGAGAGGATCATAGTAGTGATCTTCTGGTCAACATCTAGGGAAAATTGATCGATGAGGGTGACATTGTTGGTAATTCTGGCTTTGCTAGCTAGGTTTTGGAAATCAGTGATGTACTGTTGGAAGCCATTGTCAAAGGTTCCATCAGGACATTTGATGGATTTTTGAACAAGTTTAGTGAGGTCCAAATGAGCTGTGGCTTTGGCATTGAAGGGATAGAACATGGATTCAAAATTGGTAGTGAACTTGTCAAAGGTTTTCTCCTGAGCAGAGATGGAGGTGTTGGCTAATTTGTTATACTATATTTCAGCAAAAGACACTCCTTGTCCTTCACTCATCTGATTCAAAGTGGTTGTGACCTTTCCTTCATCCAAGGAGTACAATGAGGAGTTTAGGGTAAAGTAGGCTCTCATGGCTTTGATCCATTAGGAAGTGTCAGAAGATTTTCCATAAACGTCAGCAGGGAGGGCCACCTTCAGTTTAGTTTTAGAAGACATGTTGGTTACAGGGATGAGGGGTGGTGGGACAGGAGGTGCAGGAACAACAGGTGGTAGAACAGAGGATCTGGGATTGCTAGAAGGTGGTAGGACAGAGGGTCTGGGGTTACTAGAAGGCTGGGATACTAGTGGTAGTGTGGGGGGGTGATTTTATTTCAATATCATTGTCTTTAGGCTCAGATTTGAGGATTCCAAAGGCTTTGTGAAAACTCATGGTGACAATGGGATGGGTCCTTCACCTAGAAAGGTGGGACCAAAGAAACTCTTGATCTTTTGTTACATGAAGTGTATGTATGAGGCCTGTTTACTCGCTAATGTCTATGGGTGATACTCATGAAGAGACTGACATCCAAGAAGTTAATACTCAAGAGGTTTGAGGATGGAGGGGTCTGAGTAGAAGACTTGACAGAGGATAGTCTAAGATAGACTCAAGGGATTTTGAGCAAGAGACTTGACAAAGGATGAGACTAGATAGTACACTGGTATTGCACACATCAAGAATAGAGAGTACATGATATGGATGACAGTATTTATAAGTAGAATTGGTATGCATTGACCAAAACAACAAGAAAGGAAAAGAAGAATGTGGGATGTCATGGAAGGTGGGGAATACTAGCCATTGTAAGAGAAGCAGTGGAGAAGAGAGATACGTCCTATCAGAGATGAGAAAGGAAAATAGAGTTGGCACTTGTGATAAGAATGAAGCTATTGCTAGAGAAAACTGTCCTCCTCCAAGTACAAACAAAAGAAAAGTAAGAAAACAAGAGGATACAATGATGAAGGAGGAAAATTATAACAGCAGGCCACAGCTTTGAGTAGTGTGAAGGGTTCATAGGTTTAGTGGGGGTAGTTGGAAACAGGTGATGAGGCAAGTGGGAGTGAGCAGGAGGTAGTCAAGGGAGGATCAGCAATGCAAGTGATGGTGGTTGTCCTGTCCACAAGCATGTCATGCAAGGTGAGCATGCCCACAAAACACAAGGTGAGTAAAAACCTGCAACAACCTGTGGCTATTTTACTAACAAACCTGCTAAAATGCAATGATGTGGAAAAGACCATCTCACCTATGTGGGAAAGTCTGCACACAGACCCATGTGAATGGTAACATGGAGCACCACCTGGTGTGCATCAGCCCCCTGTTGGTGCCAGTGTTATGTGCAAGACTATGTGACAACATTGCAACAAGTCACATGCCAAGTGACCAGTGGCTGTCAAGGTAGAGATGGTAATACAGGTGATGCCAGGTGAGTAATTTGCTACTTGGGTATGCAGAATATCTGATGGGTTTCAGAGTGCAAGAAGGCAAAGGTGAAACATGCCATGTCCCCCCTTGAATTATTGTTGTCTGATGATGAAGAGAAGATGCCCAAGAAGGGAAAAGAAAAGGTGGGGCCATTGAATGGTGCTTGTCAGGACAGGGTCTGTGAACTGTGAGTACAAGCATGTGCCATCCAGGCACAGCTCCTGCAGCTCAAGCAGAAGGTCAAGACACTTGTCTGGGGTGTCAATGTAGTAGTTGCCCATTGTATACTAGTAGTGTAATTTTGTCTTTTTCTTTTTGTAATTTGAAGTGTCAAAACCTGTCTGCAGGTGTGAACTGAATCTGCAGAATCTGCAAATGCAACCAGATTGCTGGTGTCTGATACAAACAAATGGGGGGAATGAACAAAATAAGATTCCAACAAGATTGAAATGAAATAAAAAGCTTTGTGACCCTTGGTGATATATTCACTTTTCTTCTTGGTGTTGAAATCCAAAAATGTGCAAATTGATATGTGTGCACTGCCCATTGTGCAAAAGAAGGCAAACATAGGTATGGATGACAGAGGGCACCTGATAGGTAGATGGAAAAGGTCATTTTTTGTGGTTTTAGTGGAACATGCAAAGAGAGGATGAGACATTATAGAATGGATATAGTGATGTTTTTCTATGTTTTTGTTGTTTTTGTATCCAAGAAAATATGGGAGAGCTAAATATTTGACTGTTTTCTATTTTTGGTGAGAGATGCAGTCCCTGGATAAAATCTGGGATAAAACTGATCACCAGTCAAAACCCAGGATACAACTGGGATAAAGTGGATTTGGGTATAGGGGTGCAGGCAAGGGTGTTACTCATCCTGGTTGGCAAGACCAGATGGTTCCTCAATATCCTCAAGCATGTTGTCTTCCATCTCTGCCAGATGGTCCAGCTCTTCTTCATCTAAGCTGGTAAGATGTATAACAGAAAGTGAAGTGTGAGAATGTGGATGATGAATAATGCAGAAAGCCATATATTACAAATGCAAGATAGATCCATCCAACTCAGCCAATAAATAGGATCTGCTGGTTGTTTGTTGCAGAACAACCATTGGTCCCATATACCTTGGTTTCATTTTGCAGTTGAGTTCTTTTTCAATTTGCAAGTTATGGACAAGTACCAGAGTACCTGGGAGAAATCATCACTCATGATACAGTTTTTGAATGAATCCTCAAAGTGTTTGATGGGTTCATTGTGCACAGCAAGTACTTTGATGTGGATTTCATCTAAATCTGATTGGTGCTTTTGCAATTGTTGAGTGTGCCAAGTTCTAAGTGTGGTAGGAGAAAGCAGATTAGCATCAGGAAGTGGTAGGAGCAACATTGCCTCTGATATGCTGAAAGGAGATAGTGGCTCTATGCTGTGAGCCATGAAATAGGGCAATAAAGTGACAGATTTGATAATGGTGACTCTTTTAGCCCAAAAAATGGAATGCACAGTGAGATGCTGATGTGCTTCCCCCTAGGGAACTTTTGATTGTGGTCTTCTAGACAGCATGGTAATGATAGTCTACAATGCCATTAGCCTGGGAGATATAAGGGGAAATGCAGATATGGCACATATGGTAAGGCAAATCCAAAAGCTTAACTGCCTGAATAAAGCTTGGTGCATTGTCAGAAATGATTTTTCTGAGAGGTCCCCAATGACAGAGGATATCCTCAAAAATGAAAGAAGTAAGGGTGGATGCATTCTCTGAGTGCAACATATGAAACTCTGGATATTTAGACATTGCACAATGCACCTGCATGATGTAGCAGAATCCACCAGAACATGACATCAGCATCATATTGATATGCACTTTGTAAAATAATCCAACAATATTGGAAATGGTTGGCAGAATATGCAGTTGCTGTGTTTGATGGACTTGGCATTTGTGGCAGATGCAGATATACCACATGACATTTTCTGTTAGCAGGGGCCACCAAAAGTGACAGAATACCAGGAAAAGGAAGTCTGGAAATCCAGAGGTCTGGAACCCCTAAAGCAATTTCATAGAGTATACACTGCCTCTGGGGCATGTCATCCCTTGGGCTTGTATACTCAATAAAGACCCCCTTTACCACATCTTCTCATCTACCTTTCCCTGCATTATTTTAAGGTACAATTGTGCCTTTAGCCCATGCTATTTAGTCTGTGCCTACTTTTGTACACCTTAGTTGTCTTCATCCTCTTGGCAGCAACTGAGTTCCGGATTTACTCCAGACCTAGTAGCACTGCTAACTCCAGACCCTTCAGTTGCTCTGAATCTTGACAGGTTATGAGCCCCACTTGTGCCTGTTGAAACAACTCACATACTTGAGCATCCCTCAGTGCCCACATATTATGTGCACCCTTTTGTCCCTGATAGATTCCACACTTGCAAAATCCCTCAGCATTCACATATGCACACCCCTTTGTCCCTGATGGAGACTGGCTACCAAACACCACCATAAAAAAAACACCCCCTTTTCTTTCTGTCAGCCTCCACCTATCCTGTAATCCAACATGCCATCCAATACTGTACAGACTGATGAAATCCTCATGGGACCTGAAACTTTCCTGCTGTGAAAGGTCAAAGTTGTTACACAAAGTGTATGCCAATGTCTGCTTACTTGACAATGTCCTCAGGTGATACTCACAAGGAGACCGACATTTGAAGAGTTGGCATTCAAGAGACAACAAAGAGGACAAGGTTTCAAGTTAGAAACTCAACTGAGGATAGTTCAAAAGAACTCGAGGGATTGAGACTTAATGTTATGCTTGTATTGTGTAGATCAAGAATAAAGAATACAAAGGATGTGTGACAGTATTTATATGGAGAACAATCATGCACAGACCAAGAAGCATGAAATAGAGAAGAAGACTGAGGAATGCGATGGAAGGTCAAGGAACTCAAGCTGACATAAAAGAGACAGCAGAGGTGATAGTGAGTCCAATCAAAGAGAAGACAGGAAAACAGAAGTGTGACCAGGGATAAGGATAAAACCCTCAGTGGAATACATTGAGGAGAATGATAAAAAAAGAGAATAATACAATGGAAACGGAGTAAAATCATAACAGCATGACTTGTTCATGTTTGCTGTCATATTTATATTTACAAGAAACCATCAATGAATTGTATCATCAGATGCAAGAGTATCATGCCAGTGTGACTATAAATCCTGCTAGTCCTGCTAGTCCTGCAACTTCAAACCCTGGTCAACAATGAGCTTTCATAACATTAGCATCCTAGTATGGTCTTCCTGACATGCAAATTACATCACAACTACTTCTCATGCAAAGATGGACACATTGGCATTTTGGAGGGTAAGTTGCCTATCAATTTGGACACAGATACTGACTTGATGATAATAGCTTGAGGGCACTAGATTTCCAACAATACAGTGCATGGCCATGAATTATCTTCTGATCCAGGCATCTTCTGTATCATGCAAGCACATTTTCATATCAAGTGCCAAAACAGATACAGAAAAGCATGACTGAATCAGTCCACTTCTGATGGAGGCATTGCAAGCACTTAAGTTCACCCAGAAACAGCACTGTGTCCACTTTGTGGAAGGCTGTATCACTTCTCAGAAGGACATGATGTGCATTGCAGTGGCCAACAAGACACTGGCTCAGATGATGTCTGAGGATCAGTTCAAGGTTGCCATTCATCTTATATTAGAGCAGGAAAGGGACATGGTTGCAGACCACATTGATTTTCTCTAATGTTGTGACTTGTTTCAGACTCATTGTTGACTCATATAGTTGTTACTTGTATGTACATGTATGATAGAGTAATATGTATGATATATTGATCATTGATCCTACCATTTCCTATGGTGTGCACTGTGACACCTTCATTCAACTGTGACAAGTCACAACCAAATTTTTGTAACATTTGAACCATGGGGGTGTGAGGCTACCCTGGTTAACTAAACAGCCTGTATGTGTATTATAGTACACTCACTGGTATGGTTAACAGCCTAATATGTACACTAGTATAATATACTAACTGACTGAGCTAACTGTGGCTGACTCAGAGCTGCATAGTTGCAGCTAATTGAGCTGAGCCAAGCCCTGCATCATATGATTGCTTGGTTTTAGCAGTATCAGCTAAAGCAGGTACACAGCTATGACTAATAGTCAGCTATGAGCTGCAGCTGCAGTAATACTAATCACAGTGACTGGTTACCTCCTTCAATTACATTTTATGGCATTCACATTCCATACAATTCATAGACTTGGATTTATATTCAATCACATTCACATTTTAACACACATTCCAGCTATAATATGCTATGAGGTTTACATTCTTGACAAGTCATTAACATTCATCAATATCAGCAACACACAGTTTTATGCTTGAGTTGCACATTTGTCTGCTCTTAATTTGCTTCCAAGATGGTCCCATTGCACCTGCAATGATTGTTGTATTACAAAGTAATTTCTGTCATTAGAACATGATCCTAATGTCCATCCATTATGTTATGGGGGCTGATCTACCTGAATTAGAGTGACACATTGATGTGAAATGAGCACATGGTTAGGTATCTTGGTGAGGGTATTTGATGTCAATGTAGCAGTGCTAGTGTCACTGAACCAATTTCACCCAATATACTTGATGAAGATATGTCATGATGCCAAAGCAGCAGTGCAAGTGCCACTGAATCAATCCCATCCAATATACTTGATGAGGATACCTTGTGATGCCAAGGTAGTGGTCTCAATGCTGCTAGAGCTGCATCATGGTGCAACCTCCCTGTGATATTTGTCACACACTGGCTGTGGATACTGTCTGACCTCAACCTAACTGCCAGTAGTCACATGTTATTCCACCAGCTAGAGGTTGATTGTGTATTTGTCTCAAAGCATGCACTGTGGGTCATCCATGGTACTAATTGGTTGTATGCTATGGCATGCTGTAGGTACAATACAATTAGTTGATATGACAGTACTCCTGAGCTATGTGTAGCATAGTTCTTCCTTGATGCTCTGTATGATGGCCTTTTGAGCTTCATGACCACTTATGATGAAGTACATGTGCACACTTGTCATTAACTCATTACTAATTACTTGGCCTATTTTGCCAGGTGATCAACATTGTCAACCATGTCAAATTTCACAGATTGCTTCTGCTACTCCATAGTGATCCTCAAGAAGCTGAAATCCCACATTGCACCAAGATGCACAAGCTCATCCTTGCTTCCTGGCAAAAGAATTTTGATGTGCTCAAGGCAGACCTGGAGGTAAGTAACTACTTGGTCACCATATTGACTTCTAACAGGATGATCATATATCTTCTTAGAAATTGGCAGGTAAGATTTCATTCATGGCAGATATGTGGTCTTTGGACAACCTCATTTCATATCTTGCCATGATGGCTCACTGGATTGCCTGTGATGAGCACACCAGTGCTCTCACCCTCAGGGTTGCCTTGATCACATTTTGTCACATGTCCAAGAAGCACACAGGAGAAGAACTCACCAAGACTTTCCTAAGTATTCTTGACAAGTCTGAAATCCCTGTCAAGCAGATAAGCACAGGTCTTTCACTTGCATTATTGCTCGGACACACATAGGTGGGGCATTTCACAATGGACAATGCATCCAATAACAATGCCACATTATGCATATTTTCCCAGATTTTGAGCAAGAACCAGGAGTTCTTGTATGATGTTCAAGAGCATTGCATCCAATGTTTCCCACATATCATCAACCTCTGTGTACAGCATACCCTCAGCAAGTACTGTGAAGCTAACTTTAGTCAGGTTCTATCCAGATGGGTCAGTGACCATGAAAAAGCCATCAATAAGGCCAAATATATCAAAGCAGTGATATGTGACCCTCTCAACCTTGGAAGGGGGTTTGTAACTGCTATTTGTGGCTCTAGTCAATGGAAGTCTTCTTTTCATCAGACAATTGAAAACAGTAACATGATGGACATCTTCATGGATTCAGACAGCCACTCTATTCAACTTCCAGTCATACAGCTGCTTCTAGATGTGAGGACTCATTGGGACTCTACATATGCTATGATAAACTGCCTCCATGGGCTACACCAGGTACATACTATTGCACATATGAACACTTAGTCGATCACACTGCTAGGCTATTGATCTCCACTTAGCTGCACCTCATAACAAGGATCTAGCCAGTAAGAACAAGCTATCCAGCCTTGACTGGGAAGTTTTTCAGGATATGGAAGTCACACTTGAGGTAGATCTACTACCTATTCCAAATCCTTTTGCTTGTGTCTGGCTGTAAGATACTATCTGCTGTTCAACAGATGATGTGTGGTGAATGCAGTCCATTGCTTGGGGGCACAATTCCTGCATATGAAACCTTCATCCTACAATGGGAAAATTTGTCTTTGTCAGCAAGTCACCCTCACCTCAGTGCATTCATACATGAGGGCCTTCCTACAGCAGTCAAGTATCATAAGCTCATGCATACTAACAAGACTTACATATTTGCAATGTGTAAGTCCTGACTCTCCCAGTCATGAAAGAATACTCACCATTCTGTGGAAGTTGTAGATCCATGTATATGTTTTTCACGAATACAAAAACACTAGTGAAACAAAGATTCATCTGCAAGGGCTGACATATTGGACAAGTGTCAAAAGTTGATCCTGATCTCCTGATGAAACTTCAGAACTCCGGAGTTAGTGTCTGGATGGAAGGGACATTGGCTTCACCTTAGATGGTGTGCCCTTGTCGAAGGCAAGTCCACAGTATTTCAGAGGAATGGATGTAGGGCAGAGGGTCAGAGGTCAGAGGTCAGAGGATTAGAGGTCAGAGGTTCAAGGGTCAGAGGTTCAAGGAAGGGGTGGGTTAAAATAATGAGTTGAGAGAGAGGATGACAAGAGGAGGACCAAGAGGGCAAGGAGGGAAATCAGAACTAGAATCAATATTTGAACTGAGGGTATAGGAGCAGAGTACAGAGTTTATATACAGAACAAAGTGATAGTATTGGCAATTCCGGTGGAGGTCCAGAGGACCCACCTGTCATGAGAATGACAGTGTTGGCAATTCCAGATCATGTTTAGTAGCCCCTATGTGTAAGAGGTGAGACATGGTGGTAATAATACCCCCCTGGTGTCAGCACCTGTCAGAATATTACAAATGGTCAAACAAGATATTAAAGACAGTCAAATGGTGAGTGAATACATGTGCAAGTCCAGTGACTCAGAATGGTCTCGTAAGCAAGAATGCTCTGGAGATTGTGGAAACAAAAAACAGGAGGTACAGAGTTAGACTTAGCAAAAATCATGGATATGACAACAAGATAGCATGTGAAGTATATGCCAATGTCTGCTTACTTGTGTTAAGAGTCAATCCTGATCTCCTTGACGAAACTCCGGAACTCCGGAGTCAGTGTCCGGACAGAAGGGACGTTGGCTTCACCTTATGTGGTGTGCCCTTGTCGAAGGCAAGTCCCTGGTATTTCAGAGGGATGGGTGTAAGGTGGAGTGACAGAGGTCAGAGGTCAGATGGTTAGAGGTCAGAGGTTGGAGGGTCAAGGATTCGAGCAAGGCAGGTCAAGATTAAAGAGCTGAGGGAGAGGATGGCAAGAGGAGGACCAAACAGGCAAAGAGGGGAAAATCAGAACTAAGATTGATATTCGAACTGAGGGTACAGGAGTGGTGTACAGAGTTTATATACAAGACTAAGTGACAGTATTGGCAATTCCGGCGGAGTTCCGGAGGACCCACCTGTTGCAAGAGTGACAGTGTTGGTTATTCCGGATCATGTCTGGTGCCCCTACATGTCGGAGGTGAGACATGGTGGTGATGATAGCTCCTTGGTGTCAGCACCTGTCAGAATATTACAAACAGTCAAACAAGATATCAAAGGTAGTCAAATGATGAATAAACACGTGTGAGTCTGGTGACTCAGAATGGTCTCATAAGCAAGAATGCTCTGGAGATAGTAAGAACATAGACTGGAGGCACAGAGTTGGACTTAGCAAAAATCATGGATGTGACAGTATCCTCCTCTTAGGCCTGAACTCCTGAAGGCCTGAGCGAGACAAAGCGAGTCAGAGTTCGTAATCTGCTTATTGTTCCCCTGGTATAAAGTCTGTCGGATTCCTTCTGGGCTCCTTATCCTTCTACTTCTATCATCTCATCATGTCTGCACCATTGGGCAGTATCACCACCTGGTCCGACGACCTGCTTGCGGAGGACAAGCGTGACGATGAAGGAGTCACCGACACCAAGTATCAGGAGTGACGACGGCGGGTGCAGGCGCAGAGGGTGGAGGAGGAGGAGCAGGCTCGCGAGGCGGTGGCAGTGAAGGCATGGAAGAACGAGGAGTGTTGGAAGGTGGAGGAGAAGCGGAGGCCAAAGGCCAAGGCCAAGGCAAAAGCTAAGGCCAAGGTCGAGAAGGGGAGGCAAAAGGCTGAGGCCGTGGCAAAGCGCCAGGTAAGAGTGACTTAGTCACTTCTCAGTAGTAACTGACGGAGTTAGGCAGAGGAGGTGCATGCTCAGCAGAGCACCACCATAGACAAGGGAAAGAAGAGGGCAGAGCCAGAGTGGGAGGCATGGGAGGCATGTGTGGGCCGGGGGGTCGTGTGCATCCGGGGTGAGGGGAAGGCGACAGTGTGCATGCGCTGCATCGCCACAAAGGCCAGGTGCAGGTGGCCTGGAGCGGAGGTGG
>JBBPQO010000181.1:0-14841 GCA_038092535.1 Xerocomus subilludens | reverse complement strand
CCCCACCGACGAGTGATGAAGTGGTTTCTGAGGTAAGCAAGCAATTGCACCGCCAGCCATGTGAACTGCACACCTTCCATAGCATCCTGCCCGCCGTATCTGCCGATCTCCTGAGTTGCAGTCCAACATCCCTCCGCCATCAACCTCACATGGCATGCAAGCGCCACCAATTCACACCCGCCCAGCGAAGTATCAAGATCATCTTCCTGAACCCTTGGTTTCAACACACGCCCCTCCTGCTCCTCCCTCTTTAGTGTGCCGTGTCTTCCTGCATGTATTCAACTCGTTCCACACATCTTTTAACTGGTTTGGCATTGCCTGAGAATATCAACATCAACCCACTCATGATCCTGATTCTTTCCTCACCTCCGAAGATCCTTCTAACGTGTACTCCACTTCCAAGCCAACTTTGCCAGTACCACATGTGGATCGCCATCCTCCCTGGCCCTGGTCATCCATGA
The DNA here is from genome assembly GCA_038092535.1 of Xerocomus subilludens. Lineage (NCBI taxonomy): Eukaryota > Fungi > Basidiomycota > Agaricomycetes > Boletales > Boletaceae > Xerocomus > Xerocomus subilludens. The sequence continues at coordinate 14,380 of JBBPQO010000181.1, read as the reverse complement.
CGGTGTGGCAACTGATGTCATGAATGCTCACTGGGAGCCCTCAAAAGTCGGCCACTGAAGTAACCTGCCTTGTACATGAGGTTGTCCATGCCTTGGACTTCAGCATAGAAGACCTGTCAAAGTTTGATGCTCATACAGAGACCTGCTGGTTGGATGTCACTCAGACTACAGTGCCCATGGAGGACCCCTTTGGCATAGACAAATGAAACAAGACAAGCATGGACATTGTGATCCCCACTAGGGAGAAAGACCAGGTGGGAAATGGCAAGACTTTCACCATACTCAGATTCTATCACTGTGCGTTGCTGGATATTATCCATGCCATATTTGCAGAATCCTCATCGAAATGGTTTCATCTCACACCTTTCAAAAAGGTATGCTATATCACCTATCATCTCCTGCTGCTTGCTGCAATGTGTGTGCTTGCTTTAAGGTCTGGAAGTCACCACTCATTGGCGAAGAACAACTTGTATACAATGAACTGTACACCTCGGATGCTTGGAATGAGGCACAAGATGAAATTGTGAAGCAAAGATATTCAGACAGTTGCAAGCTAGAGAGGGTGATAGCAGCAGTAATGCTCTGGTCTGATTCTATCCATCTAGCTTAGTTTGGCCATGCATCTGCATGGCCCATCTACCTCTATCTTGGAAATCTGTCCAGATATGCTCATGCCATGCTGCAAGGATGTGCATATCATTTGATGCCTTTGTTCTCCAGGTATGTGTCAATTGACATTAGCTGCACCCTAGCATTTCACACAGCATTCAGCTTCCTGAGTTGTTACACAGATATATATTTGAACTTTCCAAGAAGAAGAAGAACAATAACAACATGATTGCCCACTGCAAATGTGAACTATTGCATACCATCTGGACTACCTTAATAGATGTCAAATTTGTGGAGGCTTATGAGGATGGAACACCCATGGAGTGTTTCAATGGAATAACCTTGTGTGTATAACCTTGAATATTCACATATTCTGCTGACTATTCAGGAGAGGAAGTCATTTCCATAGCACCATACTCACCCTCATTTGCTGTCTAGGGTCTTCCTTGTGACTATCTGAGACAAAGGAACCTGTCCATGCCCATGATGTTTGATTCCAAAGTCAAGCTTTGCCCATGTGGGCTTTATAAGCAACCTGAGGGCCAGACTTTTGCAGCCTCAAGTACACTTCCACCAAAAGGTTAAGGAGGCCTGCCAGACCATCTATGAACTTGGAAGGCCCTTGACAAGTGTCATAGTGGAGTGCCTCCTAAAGGCATAATCACTTGTACCCACAGTGGTAAATTCAACAAGTTTGTATGCAATAGTTGTTTGATGAACAGCTATACTACTTAGAATGCCTTCACCCAGTGGCTCTTACATTTGGGGTTCAATGTCTGTTGTGTGCGAGTGGTTGATGTCTTACATGAGTTTGGCTTGGGAATACTCAAGACAATCATCAAACACACATTCAGAATTCTCCATATGATAGACCCTGGCTGCCTGCATATTGTCAATAAGAGGTATGTGTTATTTGACTCTCTTTGATGGAATACCTGAAATTCTGCTCTTAGATTTGCCTCTATCCTGCCTTTCACTCTAGAATCCATCCATTGCTTTCCTGACAATACCACAAAGACTAGTTAGCATCCTGAATGGCACTTTCTAAACATTCTCAAGGTAAATCATTCCTTTTACACTGCTTATTATAGCTAATTAGATGTCCAATGTGCTATGCCTGTCTTTGAAGGCCTTCTGCCACCTCCACATGATGACATTGTGCAAACCATCCTATTCTGTCTAGCTGAATGGCATGCTTTAGCAAAATCCAGGCTTCACATTGAAACTCACTATCACTACTTGATCAGGCTCTCCATTGCCTAGCCACATAAATGTGCTTATTCCATGATGTTACCTGTCTGGCATTCACTGCCCAAGAATTGCCCCAGGAATTGGCTCACAGGCAAAGAAAGGAACTTGCTGACCAGAAATCAGGTTTCTGCAGGAAGCCCAATACATACAAGTTCCATGCATTGGAAGACTATGCAACAACTATCAAGTTGTTCAGGACTACTAATTCATACACAATGCAAGTGGTAAGTAATCATCTGAGCCTATCATCCACACAAAGTCAGCCAGATGATGATGCCATCAGGGTGAATGAGCACACAGACTCATCAAACAATACTATGCATGTTCCAACAAGAGAGACATTGAGGCACAGTTTGCAACCCAGGAGAGGCAACATACTTATCTCAGGCAGCAGATTTCCATGCAAGATGTCATGACTGAGATGGACCTAATAGATACCTGCCCACAGATACATCACTACATGACCAACATACCACAGGCAAATGACGTGTTCAGCCTCCCCCAATTCCTGCTGGAGCACCAGGGTGATCCTGCACTTAAGGCATGGTGCTCTGTTACAGTGTAGACTGCACATGCCAATGAAGGTGATTGTGCACAGTCTAACTTCTTACCATCCCTCAAGGACCAGCTACTGGCCAGGCTGCTTGGTCTGGAATTTGATGGTGATGAGCTATCCATAGCAAGATTTTTGTGGAGAACAAGATGACTGGGCAGCCTTCTATGTGAACATGTGAGCCCATTCTAACCATTTCTTATGATTGGGCAGATACTCATCATACCAGTTTTGTCAATCAAGATATGTTTGCCCAATTTGCAGGCATCAGAGTGGTGCACTTTGGTTTACATGTAGGAGATACTGACCATTTACCCAGGTGAGGAATGTGAAGAGAATGATGATGTAGCCATGCAGGAGGCTGGGGAACATTGGTCATCCTACCAGGATAATGGAAAGGATGGTGAGGACAGTGAGGGGAATGCTGATAAGGATGACAAGGATGATGATGAGGATGATGACAAGGATGAGAATATGTCAAGCCAGGTGGATAATGATGACAAAGGCAGTGGGCATGATAAGATTGTTTAGTAGGTGAGTGGATCTCAGGCACTTGTTCCTGCTACTACTTACACTCCTCAATATCCCTATAAGGACACACTAGGGACAAACTGTTGTACCTGTGTTCTTATTACTCTGGGGGTCCCTCTTTTCACATGTCAGTGTATATGTCACAACCATTCATCTTTGCAACCATTTCATGTCCAACACCATCTACACTAGCATTGGATCCTCTGCCATCATTGCCATCAACCCTCACAAATATGCTTTTTCAAATGCTGACTTCATTTCTCAAAAGTATGCTGCAGACTATTGGGACACTGCTGAAAACAAGCCCCCCTCCCACCCCACATCTTTCAGCTTGCCAATCACTTCTACTACCACATTAGGAACACCAACCAGGACCAGTCCCTAATTATCAGGTACATCCTCTTACTGTATTTCTGGTATGGTTTGCTTATTTTCTATCATTCACTGTAGTGGCAAGTCTAGCAGTGGAAAGTTGGAAAGCCACCAGCTTGCCATCAAGACACTTGTAGAGCTTTCAGTTTCCAATCTGGAAAAGAAGGGCTCTAAGCTTGTGACCCAGGTGCCTGGCCACCAATAATCATGTTCGAGGATAGATTTCCTGCAAAAGATGCCCATATGACCTGAAAGGGGGGATGAATGGACCACGTGAAGTAATGCAGATCGAGAGGAGGGAGGGACAAACATTCGACCCTTGAAGTAGAGATGACCATTGTCAAAGGTCCAGTTGGACAGAGTTGCTCGAGAAAAGAGAGGGGAGTCTTCTTCAAGTGCAGACAGGACATAAAGGACAAAAGGATTGGAAAATGTAGAGAAAGAGATGGATTTAGCTAGGGCAAGGTCAAGAGCATTGATAACTATAGGATCAGGGATGATAGAAGAGTTTTGATTGTTGAGGGAGGTATCAGGAAGATCTTTTCGAGATAAGGTGTCAGCAGGTCCCATTTGTGAACCTGGAGTGATGACCCATTTAATATTAAAGTCCTGTAAAAAGAGAGCCCAACGAGCTTGACGATGAGATGATTTGTGAGGGTCTTTGATGTACAAAAGGTTTTTGTGGTCAGTGATAATAGAGAGAGAAAACAGAGTTTCTAAGAGGTAATGTTTCCATTCCATAAGGGTGAGAATCACAGCAAGGAGCTTCCTATCGTAAATGTCATAGTTCCATTCAGCAAGGGAGAAGGTCTTTGAGAAATACGAGCAGGGATGAAGGTCACCATTAGAATCTCTCTGCATAAGAACAGCCCCAGCAGTGACCAAGGAAACATCAGTCATGATGGAGAAGGGTCAAGAGGTATCAGGGATGGATAACACAGGAGTGAAGGAGAAAACATGATGGAGGGTGTCAAAGGCATGTTGTTGGAGAGGGTTCCAGACCCAGGGTTGGTCCTTCTTTATGAGGAATGTGAGGGGAGAGACAATGTTGGAATAGCTGGGAATGAATTTATGATAGAAGTTTGCAAAACCTAGGAAGGAATGAACCCCTTTGACTGATGAGGGAGGTTTCCAATTGGCGATAGCAGATAGGTTGGTGGGGTCCATACAAATAAGTCCATTACTGATGACCATTCATAGATATTCCATGGTGGGGATGTTGAAAGAGCATTTGAAAATCTTAACAGAGAGACCTGCTTCATAAAGTTTTTGAAGAACCTGTCGAGTTTGTTCGTGGTGAAGTTCTAACATTCCCTTGGTGTGGATACCGAGATCATCCATATAGATCTTGAGCCAAAGTTTGGTGATCATGTCGGCAAAGGTGTGGTTCATGAAAGCTTGAAAAGTGGCTGGGGTGTTACAAAACCTGAAGAACATAACAGTAGGTTTGAATAGACCAAGGGGGGTGATAAAGGTGGCTTTCCACTGGTTGGTTTCTCAGATATGAATGTTGTTATAACCCCAGCAGATATCAAGCTTGGTAAAATAGTTGGATTCCTTCATGTTATTGATGATTTCGGAGATGAGTGGCAGGGGGTAGGCATTCTATATGGTATGACTGTTAAGGTACTGATAGTCTTGACAAGGATGAAGAGATCCATCCTTTTTTGGAACAAAGAAAAATGGGGATGCCTAAGGAGATTTCGAGGGGATGATTTGACCAGTCTTTAGATGTTCTTTGACAAAGGTTTTACAGGCTTCCTTCTCAGCAGGGTTGAGTGGGTATACTTTGGCAATCTTAGGAATGAAAGTATCTTTCAGATCAATGGTATGATCAAAAGATTGATGGGGTGGAAGTCGGAGGTGGGCAGATTTGGAGAAGATGTCAATGAAGTCAGAACAGAAGTCAGGGATGGGAACCTCTTTAGGTTTCTCTGCTTGGGCAAGTTCTGTGAAGATGGTGATCTTTTCAATGTTCTCTTTGAGGAGAGGATACTCATAAAGAGACCTCTCAACCTCAAGGAAAAGTCAATAGAAAAGGTCTTCCAATTGATGGTAGGGTTCCATTTCTAAATCCAGGGCATTCCAAGTATAACCTAAGGACAAGCTAGTTGGACAACCATAAACTTATCATATCGAAGAATGGTCTGGAGATGAATGAGATAGTGGCGGCCCACCAGATGGTTCCTTTAGTATTAGGTGTTCTGTCTATGTTGTAGGCAATAACTGGGTTGGGAATAGGAGAAAACTTGAATGGTCCAAGAACTAGAAGGCGAGGGTCGATGAAATTTCTGGTTGCCCCAGAGTTAATAAGAGCAGTAGTGTTGACAGTTTTTCTTGACCCATGCAACGAGACAGATAGACGCATAGTTCTATTGCTTTGTGGTGCCACAAGTACATGGTTCAAATTAAGGGAAGGAGATGTTGATGCAGCTTTCCTTCTCAAACATCCTGTGCTCTCTTGATTCCAGTGGAGACTTCTGTGGTAAAAACTTCTGTGAGTTTCTCAACAGGTTCTTTGTAGCAAGTTTGAAGGATGGAAAAGATTTCATCATCAGTTTTGCCAGAGGTTCTCAATGAGTTAACATATTTGTCGAGTTTGGAACGAGTAGGCTCCTTCTTGAGGGCAGAGGGTGGGGTGGTTTCGGTGTTTTGAAGGTTCTGAAAGTTGGAAGACAGGGGAGGATGAGTGGATGTAGTATGAGTGGAGGAAGTGTGACAGTTGTTAGCCCTATGGCCCTTCTTCCTGCATCAAAAGCAGAGTCCATCACAGATGCATCTAGCCCGTTTGTTTGGAGTGAGTTTTGACAGGACAGCACTGTCAACATCCATGGCATTGGGGTCTTTCTGGGGTTGAAACATGGAAGAGGGTTGAGCTCGACCACTTTGGAGGGATTGGATTCTCATCTTCTGAGTGTGGAAGGTTTTGGCTTGTTTGATCCAAGCATTGATGGTGACAGGGATGGGGGACATGGATAGAATCATGGTGGCAATCTTCTGATCAATTCCTAAGGAGAACTGGTTGATAAGGGTAATGTCATCAGTGATTCCAGCTTTACTGGCAAGATCCTGGAAATCAGTGATGTACTGCTGAAATCCGTCATTGAAGGTTCCATCCAGGCATTTGGTAGACTTCTGGACAAGCTTGGAAAGATCTAAGCAGGCAGTGGCTTTGGTATCGAAAGGGTAGAAAGTAGATTCGAAGTTGGCAGTGAATTTATTGAAGGTTTTCTCAGAGGAGGCAATGGTGGAGTTGGCAAGCTTGTCATACCACATTTCAGCAAAAGAAGCTCCATGTCCTTCACTCATCTTGTTCAAGGTAGTGGTGACTTTCCCTTCATTGGAAGAATACAATGAGGAGTTTAGGGCAAAGTAGGCTCACATGGCTTTGATCCATCAAAAGGCATCAGAGGATTTTCCTGAGAAGTTGGCTGGGAGAGCCACTTTGAGTTCAGTCTTGGAGGACATGTTTACTAGTGGTACTGGGGTGGCAGGGGTAGCAGGTGGTGGGATGATGGTTACTGGGATGACTGGGGGTAAAACTGAGGGTCTTGGATTGCTAGGGGGTACGATTGGTCAAGTGGAGGGTCTAGGGTTGCTGGGTGCTGATGTAGCAGGGATAACAGAGTTACTGGGATGAGGGTTCAAGGGGGTGCTAGTAATAGATCAAGGGGAAGAGTCAACTTTGATGTCGCTGCCCTCTGACTTGGATTTGGGAATACCAAAAGCCTTGCAGAAACTTGTGATGATAATGGGGTAGGTTCTACACCTGGAGAGGTGGGACTGAGGAGATTCTTGATCTTTTGTTATGCAAAGCATATCAATGTCTGCTTACTCAACAATGTCCTCAGGCAATACTCATGGAGAGACTAACATCTGAGGAGTTGACTTTCAAGAGATCACTAAAAGAATAAAGGATTGAGCTAAGGCTCGACTGAGGATAGTTCCATAGAACTCGAAGGATTGAGACTAGATATTATGCTTGTATTGCACAGATCAAGAATAGAGAAATACAATGGGGTGTGCAACGATACTTATACAAAAGGTAGTTGTGCATGGACCAAGAAGATAAGAACTAAATGGAAGGATATGGAACATAGTGGAATGGTGTGGAACACTAGCTGACATAAGAGAGACAGCAGAGAAGAAGTAAGTCCCAACAAAGGGAAAGAAGAGAAATGGAGTTACAACTGGAAATAAAGATGAAGCCTTCTATAGAGTAAGTCATCCCTCTCCAAGAGTGACTCAGCAAATGATAGAGAAAAAGAATAATCTGGTGGAAAGGAAGTAAAATCGTAACACTGTACTAACTGTTGCCGAGGTAACTATCAAAGGCTATGTATGGCCAATAACACAAAGGGCATGCTAATGCCGCTAAGAAACAGTAAGCATGTCAAAGTACAGAGCCTTTGAGATCAGATATTTGCCCCCACAATTCAGAGGTGGTGCAAAATTTTGTAGCAAATGATCACCCCAATTTTATCGAGGATCAAGAGTTGAATCTGACCACCTATATGATGTGAAATGAAAACTGAGCATCCACAGAATGGTTAACAATGTACTTGGACCTTGGCTCATCCTCTTGCATCAAAAAACTGATCTGATCATCAGTGCAATGGTTCTTTGAGAAGTGATATACACCAACATAGGTAGCATTGCTAACTTTATGAGCCAAAGTTACACTGTTGTGATGGCATTTGAGTATAAAACTCACCTGAGTTGCTCTGTGAAGGTGTTCAATGATGAAATTCAATGTAAGGGTTAGCAACTGAGCCACATACTCAATTGATGAAATTGAGCCCGAATGCAACCGTTGAGCCAAGGACAGCACCCAAGTTAAAGATTGCCCAGAAAATCCCAATGAAGAAACCCTTCTGCATCTCTGTGGGATAAGCCATCATCATAGAGCCTTGTGTGGTCCATAGAAGCCCTGCACACAACCCAAGAATGGCACCCGCAACAATAACAAAGTTATGTGTGTTTGGGTGAATATTATCCACCATAAAGAATAAATAAGTGAGTGGTAACAATGGTTTTGATGGAACGCTCATACAAAACAAAGTAATGTACAGGGAGTATATCATTGTTCCCAACTTTGACATCTGTAGTGTGAGTGGTCAAGGATGTAGTATCTGAGCAACATGGACCCAAATATTTGCACTCAGCTAAAAAGCATTAAATGGCAAGAAGAACAGTGGCTCAAAGGGGGTGGAAAGTTGTCTCAGAATACTGGTGGTGACAACACACAGACTTTGCTTTCACAAAAGCTTGAGGCATATGCCAAGCAGGATCTCAAGGCCATGGATGCAGTTGAGGAGGAGGCAAGCACCAACGAGAGTGACAAGGAATATTCTTCAGATCTACAAGATTCTGCAAGCCCCATGCTTATGGAGGAAGATGATATACCAGCCGAGAACATGGAGGTTTGACAAGTTTCTTGGTCACCAGGAGATGACAAAGGGAAGGAGGAGGAAAAAGAGGTTGATTTTGCATTGAGATGCAACAAGCTTGGCCAGCAGCATCCCCATATTGTCCTGGGGTCTGACAATGAAGGGGTGCAATCAGTTCAGTGTATCCTATCCAGGAATTCCACTTCCTCAATGGAATCTCAGACCAAGGATGAAAATGACAAGGAGAACAGTGCAAAGCTAATGTATGATCACAGTAAGAGCATTGACAGTTCACTGGCCCAGAATTGACTTTGTCACAAACAGCTGAAGAGGTGCCACTACAATGCGACACCAGGATGATTCTTGCCACCAAGCTAGGCGAAGATCCATTACTCTGCCAATTATCTGTGTGCTGGCGAGACCTGTTAAATTCAGAACTGTCAATGAAACACAAATATCGGTTCAGCCTGGACCTACAGATCAAGGTGTCAATAAAATTTAATTGACAAGCACCATCCATGCATAGTTCCTTTATGTTACAGTCCTGGCTGCTGAGGCTGAATTGTTAGTGACTATCTCGATTTACCTAACCAATTAAATGAAGCCAAGGCCAAGTTCAAGTGCCAGCTCAATGATGTGAGTCCTGTCAATATAATGGCTGTTGAGGCCGAGTTGTTGGTGACTGTCTGTTAAGAGTCGATCCTGATCTCCTTGACAAAACTCCAGAACTCCAGAGTTAGTGTCCGGACAGAAGGGACGTTGGCTTCACCTTATGTGGTGCACCCTTGTCGAAGGCAAGTCCCCAGTATTTCAGAGGGATGGGCATAAGGTGAAGGGGCAGAGGTCAGAGGTTAGATGGTCAGAGGTCAGAGGTCGGAGGGTCAAAGATTCAAGCAAGGTGGGTCAAGGTTAAAGAGCTGAGGGAGAGGATGGCAAGAGGAGGGCCAAACGGGCGAAGGAAGGAAATCAGAACTAAAATTGATATTCCAACTGAGGGTACAGGAGTGGTGTACAGAGTTTATATACAAGACTAAGTGATAGTATTGGCAATTCCAGCAGAGGACCGGAGGACCCACCTGTCATGAGAGCAACAGCGTTGGTAATTCCAGATCATGTCTGGTACCCCTACATGTCGGAGGTGAGACATTGGTGGTGATAATAGCCCCTTGGTGTCAGCACCTGTCAGAATATTACAAATGGTCAAACAAGATATCAAAGGTAGTCAAATGATGAATAAACACATGCAAGTCCGGTGACTCAGAATGGTCTAGTAAGCAAGAATGCTCCAAAGATAGTAGGAACATAGACCGGAGGCATGGAGTTGGACTTAGCGAAAATCATGGATGTGACTCTGTCTCAATTTACCTAACCAACCAAGCCAATACCCAGACCATTGACAAGTTTGAGCACCAGCTCAACAATGTGTTTGCTTCCAACAGTTACAGTAACATTACTAGGTCATGGAACAAACTTGAAGAACAATCTTGGATTGTCCAGGAGGCACTAGAATACCATCTCATTCCAAGTGGCATTAAATGGGCAAGAGAGTGGTTGTGAGAGGAGGCTGAGGTGGCAATGTCTGAATTGTTTGAATCAGAATGGACATATTGTGACGTACTAATACTAAAATCCTATAGCTCTCCACAGTGCAACCATCCACAAGAACATGTCAGTGTCAATTTTGTTAACCACCAGATAGTTCCCTGCCTTTTGAAAGTCTGGCACCACCATCACTCCACAGATGATCGATCAGCATGATGTGAACCTGGAAGAGGCTCGTGGCTGTGCATGAATGCACCAAAATCCCAAGTCCTTGTCTTTGTGTCTCCATTGGCCAATCAGCATGTCATATGGTTGGATGAGGGCTAGCAGGTAAGTTTGATCATCCACTTGGCAGGTGAATGATAAAATCAGCCATGCAAAGAACAGCATGTTCTCCACATCCACCATGACATAATCATACCTCATGGTGTTGTGAAAGGAGGGACTACACTGTAGGTAATCAGTATGTGCCTTCCAATCCACCAAAGATTCATAGTTGACTTTCAAAAAACGTGCTCAATAAGCTATTACAAATGGGATCATCAATTAAATTGGACATTAGAATTCACATTCAGTGGGAATGAATGTTACAGTATCTTGTCTTCGGCTGTCAATTGAATACATTTTCCACCTGCAAGTGGGATGCCCGAATTTAGCAGTAGAATGTTGAGGAAGTTGTTGAGCTTGATATGGAAATGTTGAAATGTGGCATCAGAGTTTTCATTCTCTAGGTCCCAGAACAATATTGCATCTTGCTTTGAACCCAATCAGATGTGAGCACTATAATCTGGGCTGGCCAATGTGTAGGTTGATTCTGAATCAATAGTCAACAGTTAGCAGCTTCCTGCATGTCAAGATCTTGCTGTTTAGACACATGTTCATCTAGATCATCCAACTCAGTGCACATCCCATGCATGATTACCAAATGGTGGTCGACTTGAAGGATCTGTCAATGATTGAAGCAAAATTAAGTACTAAGACCAGATCACAACAGGCTATTAGAAGACAACCAACTTGTTCTGCAACAAGCTTGAAATTTGTATGGTCTCGATATATATTTTTGAGAGGGTGGTGCATACTCTCATTTAGCTTTGTATTGTAGTTTCATGTTACACCCTTGAGTTCAATGTCATCGAACACATGACTATTTGTATGCATCTTGGAGAAGTTCCAATTCTTCCCGGCAGGATGAGGTTTGCCAGGGTCAGTGGAAGAATCATTGTTATCCATTCATTCAGAGCCTGGACCTGATTCAGATTTGGTGGAATCCACATTGTCTAGCTCAGACTTGGATGTAGCCTCAGATTCTGAGTTATCTGACTCAATAATGCTTGGGCTTGTCATTTTGATGTACGTCTATAGAAAATTCATGTCGATGATGATTGTATAAATTAATGATGACATTATTATAATCAAACACCAATGATTTGATAACTTACTGCCATCTGGTCTAAGAATACTTTGAGCGTGCTACGACCAGCAGCAATCATATCTTCAGTATGAACTTGCAATGCAGTGTAGCTGTCAAGATCTCTGAATGCCCATATGCACTTCAATAACTGGTAAACGACAGGGTGGTCTTGCTGGTTGATTAGAAAATGCACAGCATAGAGTAAAAGCTATATTTGTACAAAATGTGCGCAAACTGACAAATCATTGACAATGGTTAACATACTTTGGATATGTCTTCATGCTTCGATCCATCAGTGAATGAAATATCCATGACCTGTGAAAAATGTTCAAGCAAACACCATCGAGGAAATGCATCAAAACTAATAAGGGAATGATTTAGATATCAGTAAAATTATATGATGAATATAGTTCTGAAATCGTGCAACTTGTCATCGATTGTGGCCAGTGCATTATGACCCATGTTGTTGATTATCAATCCAAACTGTTTCCACAAGTGATCCCTCCATAGGCCTCCATGTGCATGTAAGCAATTCCATGAGAGAGCACTATGAATGTCAGAGCCTGGTAACTTCCAAAATACATTCTAGACAATCCTTAGATTTGAAATACAAACATTTCAATTACTCAAAAGTATACACACATCAACATCATGGAGTGAATGTGCTTTCAACTGTGTTTCCTTTGCTTTTACTGTGTTCTCTTTTCTTGCACTTGTAATGACAGCTTGTGATTGTAAACCACTGCAGGATATGTAAATGCCAGGTGTTGCCAGCCGATCTCCTGGAACAAGGCAAACTGGACATGGAAACTTGCTTTTCAAGCCACAGATAAGGGCCATTACACACCTGTGAGACGTATTGACAAAGATAACAATAGTATAGAAAAAAAACATGTAAAATGAACCTACTGCTCCTCATAGTTGCCAGATAGCATTAGAAGGACAGGGAAAAGAAGCCATGCAGTGCCATCTAAATCTTGAAACCAAAATCTGGTTTTTGCATACTTGACCAATGACTCAAGGAACATGCAGAATGCTGAATGCCAGACTGCATTCTTGAAATTAACAAAACCAGGTTTGTGTTTGTTTTTTTGTGTCTCTTTCACCTATTGGATCAATTAATAGTGCCAACCATGTCACACAAGACCAACTAAATGTAGGGACAAACAAGAGGTAGCCATCCAACAAGGCAACCACTGCCAAGCCTGTTGCCATTTCGAATGTCTACTGGTAAATTGGCAAGCCATGCGACCATTGGATATCCTTTCACAGTTCCAAATGTTGATAAATTGGTCTTGTCTGAATATAAGATGAAAGCAAAAGGCTTTCCCTGTGCATCCAGAAAGTTTGACTGTAAATCATTCAGAATTCTCAGCTTCGAGCAAGATGAGAGGTTGTTCAACTTACCTGAGCATTCCAAAATTCATTTGCTGTCCATGGTTCATCAATAAATTGTACAAATCTGTTACCATTTGAATCATATTTGGAGAGTTTCTGTGCATCAAAGACTGTATGAGGCCCAATGTATGGATTCCTCAGTAAATCAATTGCCCAGTCCCACAGGGGACGAGAGTAGACATTGAACCAATGTACTTCCTTACGATATGGGACTGATATGACAGTAGATTCAAACTATGACATAGTAAAATATAAGTTAATACTTGACATACATATAATCAATCATAACTAGCTTACAGGCATGAAATGATGAGTAGCTCCACTCCACGTCTCATTGACTTCCTTGTAACTTGTAAGCGTGAAAGATTCCTTGCCACCTGCAGCATGATGTACAAGGCTAATGAGCTGGTTAGTCTTGTCCTTGCTCAATGAAGCACACAGTGCCAACTCTGCAATCTCAAAGTCAAGGCGGGAATGAAATGGACACCACAGTTGACAAACACAAGTAGGAAAAGGCTGATCAGATGCCTGGCCTTGTTTATAGTCCAAGAACTGGTAAACTTCTCTGGTGCAGCCACTATGCAGGTGATATTCCACCTTGATGTCATTCTTCTCATTTTCGGGGAATGTCTTTATTCAAGGGGATGAATCACACTTACCATGCTTCTTTGCCTTTCATATCTCCTTTGCCAGCCCCATGTCCTCCTGTTGCTTCCGAAACAACTTTTTACATGCACACTCATGTGTTACAAGCCCTCAGCAGTTGAATTCCTCACCACAGGTCAAGCAGCAAACTTTGTTTTTGAGTGCCTTCAGCATTTATGATACAGAATTACAATCAAATATACAGATGAAGAGGGATGGGGGGTATGGGAGACTTCAGGTGCTATATGTGGGGCACTATGATCAGTCGATCAGTCAGAATCAAATTGAAAGTCCGCGACTCGGTTGCAATCTAGTTGCAATCGCAATCGCAATGGGCATTGTCACGTGCTTGCCATTTGGTTGCCATCGTCGCTTATTGCAATGGCCAAAACAAATTTCCGACAATTACTACTAGGTAGTTCAAAGATAATCATATCATAATCACAGGTACTTCCACAAATCTCGCGAAGTGGACGAGCTGACTTCGTTCCCAATTCGGCGTCTTCGAACTGGACGAAGTGGCATCTATCCGAGGCGAACCGAAGCTGTCTTCGAACTTGCTTCGCTTCGACAGCAACACTAATTCCGAGGCAGCGGGTCTTGTGTTTCCTACTACTCTCGCATGTCATCAGCCATCCCTTCCCATCTGCGCGGATCGCATTGCTCCAGAATGTGTCT
>JBBPQO010000180.1:0-14906 GCA_038092535.1 Xerocomus subilludens | reverse complement strand
CCAAGCGTACATACTTCATTCCATACACTTGTAGTTTAGGGCTAGGATTAGGGGTTATTGCATTTAGTCATAACTAATGTAAAACATGCAAACATGTGGACAGTTTTTCGAACCATTATAGGTATGTGGGAGCATTATTGGAGCAATGCAATGTACAAGGAAACTTATTCCAAGCTCAAAGAGCACAATATTTTATTTGATGAAAATAGTACATTTAATAATGGTTATCACCAGGAACAAAGGGCTGTGGAAGCTCTTATGTAATGTATACATATATATCTTTGTTTGTATAACCAAACATATGCAAATATTATGTGATTTTAGCAAGATTCCACCTTCCTCACCAAAAGCAACAAAACTGTTCCAATGGTGTTGAAACAGATGTATTTCTGTGACTCCTGGGCCAAATCACATGACAATTCAGCATGTAGCCATGGGTTGGTACATTGCTTGTTTCCTCCAACACTAAGCAGAGTTCCCACACCTAAACATGTCTTGGATGTGAGAGGCTTCACCTCTGGAACTACTATCATGTGGCAACCAATGCTGTTCACACACTATCTACTGAGCTTGACATCCTCAAGACTCAGTTTAATCTCATGGGTGAGGACTTCCAGAGATTTCATGAACAAGAACACCACTACCTCAATAGTCTAAACAAGCTTGCTGCACAGGATTGCATACAAATTCATTACATCTGTGCTCTCGATGATCGTAGATTGCAACTGTGGAAATCATCATGATTAATATGATATGACTTAGAGATGAGTGGAATCAAGCATGTGTGGCCACACTATCAACCATTCACTCTAGTAATTTCAATGAAATGGCAGCATCCCTTACAAAAGCATGGATCTGAGTTGATTCTGCATACCAAAAATTATAACATATGGAAGTGCTCATTGCTTGCATCCAAGGACTTGTCAATGTGGAGGATTATTGGGAGATTAATGGTCCAAAGAATCCATGTTGGAAGGAAGAGACCTGCATTGCCAAGTATCATGCCACTATCATTACAATTTTACTTCCTTTCCATTGTATTATGCTCTTTCTCTATCATCTTCCATGTCACTCTTGGAGAGGGACATCTTACTCCTTAGAAGGATTCATCCTTATCTCCAGTAGTAACACCATTTCTCTTCTTTGCCTTTGATTGGGCTTATCTCTCCTCCACTGTCTCTCTTATGTCAGCTAGTATTCCTTGACTTTCCACTACATTCCATACTTTTCGGTTCTATTCTTATCTTCATGGTCCATGCACGATTACCTTCCATATCAGTATTGTTGTACACTCTTTGTACTTCCTATTCTTGATCTATGCAATACAAGTGTCATATTAAGTCTCAATCCCTCAAGTTCTCTAAACTACTCTTCATTGGGCCCTAAGCTTGAATCTCTGTCCTCCTCGTTGTCTCTTGAAAGCCAACTTCTCAGATGTTGGTCTCTTAGTGAGTATTGCCCAAGAACATTGTCAAGTAAGCAGACATTGGCATATGCTTCACATAACAAAAGATCAAGAATAACTCTGGTCCCACCTTCTTAGGTGAAGAACCTATTCCATCATCACCATGAATTTCCAAAGAGCCTTCAGCATTCCCAAGTCTAAGTCTGAGGGCAGTGACATCAAAGTTGACTCTCCCCCTCGCTCCATCACTAGCATCCCCTGAAACCTTCATTCAAGTAACCCAGTTGTCCCAGTCACACCAGCACCCCCCAGTAATCCTAGAATCTCCACTCAACCAGCTGTTCCCCCTAGTAACCCCAGACCCTCAGTGTTACTCCCAGTTACCTCCATATCCATTGTTCCACCACCTGCCACCCCTGCTACCCCAGTAACTCCTCAGCTCTCCCCGCTGACTTCTCCAGGAAATTCTCTGATGCCTCTCAATGAATCAAAGCCATGAGAGCTTACTTTGCCCTGAATTCTTCTTTGTACTCTTCTGATGAAGAGAAAGTCACCACCACCTTGAACAAGATGAGTGAAGGTTGTGGAGCTTTTTTTGCCAAGATGTGGTATGACAAACTTTCTGATTCCACCATTGCCTCTTCCAAGAAAACCTTTGATAAATTTACTACCAACTTCAAGTCCACCTTCTACCCTTTCGACACCAAAGCCACCACTCACTTGGATCTTTCCAAGCTCATCCAGAAATACACCAAATGTCCTAACAGAACCTTCGACAATGGTTTTCAACAAAACATCACCAATTTTTAGAACTTGGCCAGTATAGCTGGAATCACTGACAACATCATCCTTATTGATCAGTTCTCCTTAGGAGACAATCAGAAGATCACCACCATGATCTTGTCTATGTCCCCCATTTCCATCACCATCAATGCTTGGATCGAATGAGCCAAAACCTTCCATGCTCAGAAGATAAGAATCCAATCCCTTCGTAGTGGTTGACCTTAACCCTCCTCCACATTGCATCCTGAGAAAGACCCCAATTCCATGGATGTCAACAACATTGTGTTGTCCAAACTCACCCCAAATGAATGGGCTAGATGCATTTGTGATGGACTTTGTTTCTGATGCAGAAAGAAGGGTCATAACACCAACAATTGTTGCACTTCCTCAATTCACACCATACCCACCCATCCACCCTTGTCCTCTAATCCTCAGAATATTCAAAACACCAAGACCACTCCACCTCCTATCCCTAAGAAGAAACCTACTTGTTCCAAACTTGATGAATATGTCAACTTGTTGAAGACCTCTGACAAAACCAATGACAAAATCTTTTCCATCCTTCAAACTTGTTACAAAAGAGCCTGCTGAAGAACTTGCAGAAGTTTTTACTGCAGAAGTCTCTGCTGGAATCAAAAGAGCATGGGATTTTTAAGAAAAAAAGCCATTGACATCTCCTTCCCTCAACTTGAACCATGTACTTGTAGCACCACAAAGCAATACAACTATGCATCTACCTGTTTCATTGCATGGGTCAAGAAAAACTGTCAACACCTCAGCTCTCATTAATTCAGAAGCAACCAGAAAGTTCATTGATTCCTGTCTCTTAGCTCTTGGACCATTCAGATTTTCTCCCATCCCCAACCCAGTTATTGCCTATAATGTGGATGGAACACCTAATATCAAAGGAACCATCCAATGGACCACTACTATCTTGTTTACCTCCAGACCATTCTTTGACATGGTAAAATTCATGGTTGTTTGACTAGCTTGTCCCCAGATTATACTTGGAATGCCCTGGCTTCAAAAATGGAACCCCACCATCAACTGGAAGACCTTCTCTATCGATTTCTCCCCAAGAGTCGAGAGGTCTCTCCATGGGTATCCTCTCCTCAAAGAGAATATTGAAAAAATCACCATCTTTATGGAACTTGCCCAAGCTGAGAAATCCAAGGATAGGCTGTTCCAGATTTTTGTTCTGACTTTGCTGACATCTTTTCCAAATCTATCCATAATCATCTTCCACCCCATCAATCTTTCTACCACACCATTGATCTAAAGGACACATTTGTTTCTAAGATTGCCAAGGTATACCTACTCAACCCTACTGAGAAGGAAACCTGTAAAGCCTTTGTAGAAGAACACCTGAAAACTGGCCGAATTGTCCCCTTGAGATCCCCCCAAGCATTGCCATTTTTCTTCGTTCCTAAGAAAGATGGATCTCTTCGTCCTTGCCAAGACTACTAATACCTTAATAGTCACACCATATGAAATGCCTACCCTCTACCTCTCATCTCCAAACTTGTTGACAACATGAAAGAATCTAACTATTTTACCAAACTTGATATCTGTTGGGATTATAACAATATCCATATTTGGGAGACTGACCAACGGAAAGCTGCCTTCATCACTCCTCTTAGTTTATTTGAATCCACTGTCATGTTCTTTGGTTTTTGCAATGCTCCTGCCACCTTCTAAGCTTTCATGAATCACACCTTTGTTGACATGATCACTGAACTTTGGCTTAAGATCTATATGGATGATCTCAGTATCCACACCAAGAGAACATTGAAACTTCACCACAAATGAACTTGACATGTCCTTCAAAGACTTTGTGAAGCCAGTCTTTTAGTCAAAATTTCCAATTGTTCCTTTCACACCCCCACCATGGAATACCTAGGGATGATCATGGGTAATGGACTCATTCATATGGACCCCACCAAGCTGCCTGCCATCACTGATTGGAAACCTTCTTTGTCAGTCAAAGGATTTCATTTTTTTCTAGGTTTTGCAAACTTCTACTGTAAATTCATTCCCAACTATTCCAACATTATCACCCCCCTTACTCTCCTTATGAAGAAGGACCAACCCTGGATCTAGACCCCCCTCCAACAACATGCCTTTAATACCATTTGTTCCATCTTCTCTTCCACCCCTGTTCTATCCATGCCTGATACCTCTCATCCCTTCTCCATTATGACCGATGCCTTCTTGGTTGCCACCAGTGCTATTCTTATGCAGATAGATTCCAATGGTGATCTTCATCCCTACTCATATTTTTCAAAGACCTTTTCCCTTACTGAATGAAACTACAATATTTACAATAGGAAATTCCTCACTGTGATTCTTGCCCTTATGGAATGGAGGCAATACCTCCTAGAGACTCCATTCTCTCTTTCTATCATCACCAACCACAAGAACCTCTTGTATATCGAAGACCCTCGCAAATTATCTTGTCATCAGGCCCATTGGGCTCTTTTTTTACAGGACTTTAACATTGAATGGGTGGTCCCCCAGATTCACAAATAGGACCTGCTAATGCCCTATCTTGAAAGAACCTGCCTGATATCTCCCTTGATAATCAAAACTCTTCCATTGTCTCCGATCCTATAGTTATCAATGCCCTTGATCTTGCCCAGGCTAAATCCATTTTCCTCTTTACATCTTCCAATCCATTTGTTCTTCATGTCCTTTCTGCACTTACCCCTCTTTTCTCCCAAGCTACTTTGTCTGATTGGACCTTTGACAATGGTCATCTTTATTTCAAAGGTCAAATGTTCACTCTCCCTTCTGCTTGATCCACCTTACTTTATGCTATTCATTCTTCCCCCCTTTCAGGTTATATGGGCATCTTTCATATGAAATCGATCCTTGAACATGACTACTAGTGCCCAGGCCTTGCTTCTTTTGTCAAAAACTTTATTGACAGTTGTGCTATTTGTCAACTGAGCAAAGTTAACACCCATTCCACTGTTCCTCCTCTGGTGCACATCCTCTCCTTGCATTATCTTCCATTGAAGCAACTCTTCGTTGACCTCATTACCAATCTCCCTCTATCTGCAGGTCATGATTCTATTGTGGTCATAGTGAACCATGGTCTTATGAAGGGGGTAATTCTCATCCCTTGTTCCAAAACCATCAACACTGCTGGCATTGCCCAAGTGTTTTTTGATAACATTTTCAAACGTTTTGGTTTTCATAATACCCTCATCTCTGATCATGGTCCCCAATTCGCCTCTGCCTTTGCTAGAGAACTTGCTCAGCTCTTGAAGTATGACATACAATTGTCCACTGCTTATCATTCCAAAACTGACAGACAAACCAAATGAACCAATTAGGAGTTAGAAACTTATCTCTGTATTTTTTGTGCCAACAACCCTTCATCCTGGGTGAATTCCTTATTGTCTGCCAAATTTTACCATAATTCTGCACCCCATAGCTCCACAAAAAAATCCATGTTTTCCTTACTCCACAGTTACAAACTCCATTCCTACCCTCTCCTTGGCAAAACCTTCCTCCCTACTCTAGAGAAGAGACTATCTTCCCTTGACAAGTCTTGCAAAGAAGCCCTGGCTGCCCATGAGTCTGCCAGAAAGATCATGTCATCCAGATCCACTTGACAATTCTTGCCTTGGAAAGTTGGAGATAAAGTCTGGCTCGAAACAACTCATCTCCATCTCTATCACTCCTTCCAGAAACTTGCACCCAAATGCTTGGGTCCCTTCGAAATCATCTGTGTTTTATCCCCCCTCACTTATCAACTTTGACTCCTGGGTACCTGGAAGATACATGATGTTTTCCACACTTCCCTCTTATCTTCTTATTGTTCTACCAAAGCTTACGGATCTTCCTTTTCTGAACCTCCACCTGACATTATTGACGATAAAGAAGAGTACAAAGTGGAGGCTATCCTCTCCCACAAGAGTCCAAAAGCCAAGCAAATGTACCTAACTTTCTGGAAAGGGTACTCATCGGCAGAAAATACTTGGAAATCCAAATCAAACCTCTGATACTCTGCTTCTATTCTTGCTTCTTATAAATGGTGTCACCACCTCTAATAAGGCAGACTTTCCTTTGCTCAATGGTCTCTTCAGGAGTATCTCACAAATGAAAGCTACCTTCCTTCCACCATGTTCTTCCTCTCCTCTGCCATTGTTCCTTCTTCACAATCCACCCCAAGCTCTCCCTCTCCACTCCTAGAACATCTACCCAATGTTCCTTCCCACTCATGCTGCCCATCTCTTGTATGCCACCATCATTGATACTCCCCATATTCTCTTTGCTTTCAAAGACATTCCTCTCTACCAGGACAATGTTATCACTCATGAACTTATCCACCTATTCTATGATGTTTCTTCAGCCTAATGTCTTCAGTCCTTGGAGACCAACAAGATTCCTCTTCAGTTCACCTTAGAAGCTCTTCCTACATATCTTGAATATCCTCCACCCTCACAGTTTCTCTCACTTTGTCAAATCTCTTGTGCCCACCATTATTTACCCAATCTTTTATTGTATTTTCTTATCTTTACCACAGAACCAATGTGACTCTTACCTGGAACATGTCAATCAATTTCTCCTCCACTCTTCTTGTCTTGTTCTTCCTCTTCCCATTCCCCCTCCATTCCTCGAATTCTGCCTTTCATCCCCTCCTTTGTCTGAAACTTTCACTGCCATCAAACTAAATTCCAAGTTGGATGATGTCTATGAATCTCCCACCATCCCAGTCCCCACTGAACATACCTGAATAATCACTCTTCCTAATGGCAGTCAAGCTCTTCCTTCTCCTACCCATATTCTTTGTCAGATAGAACCTCATTGTACTCTTCCAGCATCCATGACTACAACCTGCTTTCAATGTTATCATAATGGTTGCTATCACAAAGATTGTGCTGAGTACTCCTGCCCTCACTGCCACATCACTGCCCCTGGCCACGCATCTCATCAATGTTTCGTTCACCAATATGACTACATCACATCTGGGGCACCACCAATTGAGCATGCCCCCATCAAAACTGCAGTATTTGCTCTCAATGCCTATCCCCTTTGCAGGTGACAGCAATCTTTGGAGGTTCATCTTCATCAGAGTTTAGTCCTTGGGTCAATAGAGGGATTTTGATCGAATCTGGGATTTGATTGTACTGTGGGGGTAATGTTACAATTTTACTTCCTTTCCATCATATTATGCTCTTCCTCTATCATTTTCCACGTCACTCTTGGAGAGGGACACCTTACTCCTTAGGAGGATTCATCCTTATATCCAGTAGTAACACCATTTCTCTTCTTTACCTTTGATTGGGCTTATCTCTCCTCCACTGTCTCTCTTATGTCAGCTAGTATTCCTTGACTTTCCACTACATTCCATATCTTTCTGTTCTATTCTTATCTTCTTGGTCCATGCATAATTACCTCCATATAAGTATTGTCATACACTCTTTGTACTTCCTCTTCTTGATCTACACAATACAAGTGTTGTATTAAGTCTCAATCCCTCAAGTTCTCTGAACTACCCTTCATCAGGCCCTAAGCTTGAACCTCTGTCCTCCTCATTGTCTCTTGAAAGCCAACTTCTCAGATGTTGGTCTCTTAATGAGTATTGCCTGAGAATGTTGTCAAGTAAGCAGACATTGGCATATGCTTCACATAACAACTATTGATGAGTTGGAGCACCTGGTAGTTATATGGTTGTCTGAGCTTGCAAAACTGAGAATGTCAGGTACTGGTAAGACTTATATCCCTCAATCTCCTTCTTAGAGGTGACTATCATTAGGACACAAGCATTGGCAGCAGATTGTGAAGGGACTTCAACATCCCTCTTAGGCCATCCAGAACACAATCAACTATTACAACAAGGAAGCACAAGTGCACAATTCTCCTTGCTTGTGTTGAAGTAGAAGTCTGCTGCCTGCACATAGCCAATCATGATGAGGAACTGGAGATAACAGAGACCATTTAACACCTTATGCAAACAAATGCCCTGCTTGGCCAGGAACTGCAACAACAGCATTGTTACCATCATAGCATTAACAGCCTTTCTTTGGATGTCACATGATGACCAGATAAGGGGACAGGAGTGCACTAAGGGATGTACAAAGAGGTGACTAAGAAGAGAGAGTAGGTACAAGAGATGTTGGCAGAAGTGCTGGGTACTTTCCAGCCTGGAATGGAAATAATGAACTGTCAGGCCAGTGAGCTGTGAGAGCAGGTGGGACCACCTTGCAGGTCAAGTGGTCTGAGACAGGGCTCATGCACTCTGGGCCCCAGTGAGAATGCAAGGCACTGGAACTGAGTAACGATGGAGTGAAGTGGTAGGTATAACAAGCAGGCAAGCTGGGAGGCATCATGGATGGGGGTGTGAGAGGCAGGAAGAGAAAAGATACCATCACATCTCACTAGTCCAAAACTGACTATTCAGGCTACCTTGTGCCTCATCATGCCTTAGTGTCACATATTATCTTGCAGCTTAATCAAATCAAAGCCTCTGCTGGTTAATAGTGGTGGTTGAAAAGGGATTGGTTGATGTAAAGCTAGATCTGTAGTGCTACCACATGTATATTTGGAAGATCCACATGGTAGTAAAAATCTATTTTGACAAGTAATATTATTCACAATTGTATAGAACCCATTCAGAATCTTGCTGAATCTTTGAAATCCTGTATAGAATCTACAGCTTCATCCAGCCATGCTGACAATTTGGGAGATGTGGAAGACAAAGAGGACAGGATACTTACATAAATGATGGTAGACTATTTGTATGATATTGGATATGAATGACTCTATAAACAAATAGCTTACTACTGTTCTTGAATCTCAACACTATATATCTTGGATGAAACTTATCTGTTGAAAAGTTGAGTGATGCAACTGAGTTTATGATGGTGGTGCATATTGCACATGCTGGATGGCATGCCATTGAGTGATTCAAACTGCCAACATGCTGCAACCTTGTGTCTGCCTTCAGGATAACTTCAACAAGACCTACTTGTGGCATACAATGACATTCCCATTATTCCACTCAAACAATGTTTCTGGGCTATCACATCATAGAGGCAGAGGAAATGAGAAGGTTTTCCATGTGATGGGAGGTGGCAGTGAAACTGTTCTGGATCTAGATGGAACACATGGGTGGAAAGTCATGTAATCAGGTGAGGAGCCAGTGGGAATTGACAAGGGTGCACAAAGGACTGGGAAAGGCACAATCCAGCCCAGAAGGAAACACCATGGAAGAGTGACAGGATGGCACACCCTGCCCCCTTGGAGAAGATGGAGCAAGAGAAGGGGTGACAGAAGGAATGGGGGGTAGAGCCTCAATGTGCAGAGGAATAAGGAGTTCTAAGAATTGCCAGTAACAGAGGAAGGTGTTGAAGGACCATCAACTGAGAGCTTTAATGACATCTGGGGGAACTCCTGCCAGAAGGAGTTTTGTGGTTCCTCTGATGCAAAGGAAGTGGCTAAAGGTGGTGGGGATGTTGTTGAGGGACCAAATAGAGTTATAGGGTGCAAGGAATTTAGTTTTGATTAAACAGCACTAGCCTCTGGCTATTAGATAAGAAAAGAGAGGGATGTTTAGAAGGATCTTGTTTACAGAGAGGTAATGGACCATGATTGTTATGGAATCTGACAGGTCATTCTGGAAGCAAATTATGACATCCTTGCCTTGTGATTTGCCACCTTGGTGAAGGGTAGATGACATTTCCAGGAGCCATTCACAATGAATGGGCATCTGGGGTGGTGGTGACATACTATCTGGTGAGGTTTGAAGAGTTTTTCCCATGGTGAGATAATTTCACCCAGGCAAATTTGACCCCAGAGGGCAAAGCAAGCTACAGCCAAGCAGCAGACATCAAAGGGATCTGAAGGGAAGAGGAAGCATGCCAGAATAATGAGCATAGATCTAGTGATGGGAGGATGAGGGGGATGAGAGGAGGAATTGTGTGTGAGGTTAGTTATACCCATGATAAAACAATAAAGGTAGGTGTTGTCTGACCAGGGGACATTATTGTAAATGTGCCAGGCCTTGAGGATGGCCATGTGGTTCTGGACAGTATCACCAGAGAGCATGCCTACATGAGAGGTGGCAAATATATACAAAAGATGTTCATCCACTGGTAGATGTTTCCTCTTGGGAATGTTTTCCTTGTCATAAAAGAAATGGAAGTCCTTTAAGACACTCCAATATTTTGATAGGGTCGAGTCTGCCCAGGTGTGGTCTGAACCTTTTTGGTGGTGGGAGATGAAAAGATATGTGGTTTGTGGGATTGGCAGATGAGTGCTGTGATAAAAAGTAAGAGAGCATCTACAGACATTGTGTTGAGGTTCATGAAAGGATAAGGTTCACATAATAAAGACCCAGTGAATATATTGGAATAAAAAACAGACTAAATGAGAGAGACAAGAGTTTTTAAGTACAAAAGAAGAGGAAGTGGGCATTTTAAATATATAAGAGAGAAGGGAAAGCAACCTTGTTGTCATATCCATGATTTCTGCTAAGTCCAACTCCATACCTCCAGTCTTTTGTTCCCACAATCTCCAGAGTGTTCTTGCTTACAAGACCATTCTGAGTTACCAGACTTGCATGTGTTTATTCACCATTTGACTATCTTTGATATCTTGTTTGACCGTTTGTAATACTCTAACAGATGCTGACACCAAGGGGCTATTATCACTGCTGTGTCTCACCTCCAACATGTAGGGGCTACCAGACATGATCCAGAATTGCCAATACTGTTGTTCTTACAACAGGTGGGTCCTCTGGACCTCTGCTAGAATTGCCAATACAGTCACTTTGTTCTGTATATAAGCTCTATACTCTGCTCCTGTACCCTGTTATAATCAGTTTATTCTTTTCTTCTCACAATTCCCATTCCATTCACCTGATTATATATCCTTATCCAGCATGTTACAAATCCTCCACTTGTTAGTAATCAGGTTTATTTCATCTTCTGCTTTCTTCACATGTTTATCATCATGCTTACCTTTATCTCGATTGTCCAGTTACCATATCAGGGTTCCTTGAACCTGCCCTGAACTTTCCTATGTACTTATTTACCTTGTTGGTTCTTGTCTTGCTTCTTTAACTTGATCTTCCTTGACCATCTTGTATTCTTGTACATGAATCACATCTTGTTCCTCTCAATCGTCATAAGGAATCCCCTTTGACTTACTTGTCTACTCTTGAGAGAATCCCTCCAAGAGACATCTTAGTCCACCTTAAGGAATTCCCTTGAGGAAGTATAGTTAGCAAAGCTGTGGGTGAGTCATTGCCAGCCTAGCTCTCAAGTCTTGCCATTTGACTTTCAAGGGCTATGCTTGTCCTTACCCAGGCCAAGTATAACATACCCTCAGTTCGAATATCAATTCTAGTTCTGATTTCCCTTCTTGCCTCTTGGTCCTCCTCTTGTTGTCCTCTCTCTCAAACTCATTATCTTAACCCATCCCTCCCTTGAACCTCTGACCCTCTAACCTCTGACCTCTGACCCTCTGCCCTACATCCATCCCTCTGAAATACTGGGGACTTTCCTTTAACAAGGGCACACCACATCAGGTGAAGCCAATGTTCCTTCTATCCAGACACTAACTCTGGAGTTCCAGAGTTTCATCAGGAGATTAGGCTTGACTTTAACACTTGTAAAATGTCATCTGAGATATTGTCACATGACTTTACCAATTCCACCAATAACCAGATCTTCAAGTCATGGAGATTTGGGATAATGCAATAAAGAAGTTCATTTTGAGCTGTGTTCCATGATTTCCCCACTTTGAGAGCAGTGACCACACCCTGGTGGTCAGAATGGAATATGAGATGACAGTTGTTGAAATTAGCATGAATGAGGGTGCAGAGGCCCAGGTTGATTGCAACCATTTCAGCTCAACTGATATCATGATTCTTAGATTTCCACCCTTCTGTGAGTTTCCAGGTGAGCCAGTGACTATTGAACAAGAAACTAATGCTGAATGATGAGAAGGTATTGATGAATATGAAGTGGGGAAGCAGAGATGAGGGGGAAGAAATAGAGCAGCTGACCAAGTCCACACTCAAGGTAGAGGACCACCAGAAGATGTCATTGGCAACCAGCAGTGGAATGTAATGGCATACAAAGGATTTTGAAGGGTCCTTGAAGGAAGAGGCAAAGTGATAGAGGGAAGGAAGGTGAGAGTGACCTTTCAGGATGATGAGTGTGCAGTATTGAAGGCAACCAACAATACTTTGGCAGTCTTTTAAAGAAATAAAAGTGCTGACTAACCAAACAGAAATGTGATCTAAGTATTTTTGTCATTTCTTGAGTGGTATTGAAACTGTTTTGTCAATGAGATCACAAGTAAAGCCTCATTATATGGAAGAAGAATGGAATGGAATGTGCTTATCAATGGCACAGGGTCAGCTGAGTCCATCTGCAATGCTAAAAATAAGGAATTCATCAAAAGAGACAGACCAAGAGTGATCTGTATTTGATCAATAGAGGTAATGGAAGAAGGCATAGTCATTGGCCCAGTGGATAACATTGTCAGTACTCTGGTGGTGAAAGATTGGGATGTTCACATTGCCAGGATGGTCAAACAAGGGACCAGAGTTGGTGCAGCCAAAGCAAGTGCAGTGGTTGATGTAAATTTGGTTAATGCCATCCATGATTACTTTGATGCAGGTGATGGAGGAACAATGATGAGCTACTTTGATGTCGAAAATAGCTGCCTGAAAACCCAGGGAAGCCTTTGCGACAAGAATCCAGCAGTTGCTGAAGGTACTCCATTTGACATTGTATACAGAGGAATTGATTAGACTATTAGGGACAGTGTAGACAGGTTATTTCGAGGGAAAGAGCAGTTTTGTACTAGCCTGAATTTGGACAAGCCTGGTTTGGGAATTACCCCCAAAGGTCCAGTGCAAAAAAAAACAATGATTGCCTTGAGCCAGTCTGGAGAGAAAGAATCTAAAGATGGGTAAGAAAAAAATGGGGGGAAAGAAAGGTGAGTGAGTGCAATGGACTGGAGTAGTGGCACACTTGTAGTTCTGAATTTATGTAGGAAAGAATGAAGTCTAGGTGTTCATTTGCAAAATGTTGATTGTTCAGGAAATAAGAAATGTACTGAATATAAGAGTTAGGAATGCCAATGTGCCAGCCAAAATGGATGCCTTCCAGAACATCCACAAACCCCTTGAGGATGTTGGTTTCATAAAGAAGATCTCTCCACTTCTGCCAATGAAAAGGAGTGATGATGGGAAGGAACCCATTAGAGATTGCAGACCTGAGCTACATGTGAGGCTCTGCAATGGATGCAGGAGTGCAAATGGGAACAGGCAGAGTCCAAACATCCCCTACCATATTGAAATGATCACAAATCTGCTCACCCTGAGCAGTCTGCCAGGCACCATTGATGAAAGAGATATATGCAGTTGTGGTAAGGCCATAGGCCTGATGATGACAGGAGGGGGAACCACAGAAGATGCACTGAAAGGGCTGAACAGAATCCCAAGAGGCAATAGTTGAAGGGGAGGAGGTAATGGTGGAAGTGGTTGCAGGAAGCAAGCAAGACTGGGCAGAAGTCAAGGAAGCAGGTTGGGAAACATTGTGGTGGAGACAGGGCTTTGGTGGAGGAATGCTTGTGAGGCCAAGGATTGCACTTTGCAGGTTGGTTTGGTAAGCATCCAAATTTGGATCAAATTTTGTCCTGCCAGACAGAGGGGATGATCTAGCAATTGATGTCAGTGTAGTGAAGGTGAAGACAAATGTTGTAACATAAGATGAGGTGAAACAGCTCCCAAAAGTTGGGGCATTGGACAAGATGTTGGAAATGGACCTCCCCAGGAGTCAGCAATGACATTTCAATTGTCTTCAGGGAGGTAAAGGTGAATAGCTTTGACAAGGCAAGGGAAGCTGTAAAACCACTCATATGGGGAAATAGCAGCTTCTCCTTTAGGTTGAACTTTGAGGAAGAGATGGTGAGCTGGCCTTCCTTAAAAAAAGGGCATTCCCTGAGTTCTCACAAGCAGAGAAAGATGTGAGCCTGATAGACAGATTGTGAGAGCAGTGAGGGGGATGTGGGTGGTCTAATTTGTGCACAGAGCAAAGATCACTTTGGAAGGAGTAGGCAGGTCAGAACCATCAAGTTTGACAGACTCAGTGATTGGTGGAAGAAAACATGGAGTGCATGTTGAAGCAGAGGAGAAAAAGGCCAGGAGGAGGGTTTGAGCATTTGGATCCAGAAGATCTAATGGAAGCAAGGAAGTGAGAATGAGGCAGGAAGAGAGACCCATATGTATGCATTGGAGGGAGTGGTGAAGCAACAGTGAAAGGAATTGAGAAGATGAAGAGTGCATGTATGCACCATAGCAAGTAAATGTGTGTATGGTAAAGGTAAGGTAGAAAGAGGCCATAATGGTGGCTTCAGGAGAAAGAGAAAAGGAACATCCTCAGAGGAGGAGGAGTGGGTGGGTCCTGTAACAGGTCAGAGAAGTTGACCCAGGAGCTATCTCAGCAAGGGATTGGCAGAGCAGAAGGACTGAAGCCAGATCCTTGAGGTCATGGGATTTTGAGGCTGCTTTGAGGATAGAAGACTTGTGTACAAGAATGTTCATTGATAGGGAGGGCAGAGGGGAAGGAGGCCATGTGGCCTGAGCTTGGGCAGCAAGGTGATCAATGACTGTGGTGAGTGGCAGGTGCCATTCCAGGATCCAAATTGTTGGGAAGGTAAGAACCCCTAAAGGTGCATGTGGGGAGAGCAC
>JBBPQO010000179.1:0-14920 GCA_038092535.1 Xerocomus subilludens | reverse complement strand
CCCTAACCCTAAACCCTAAACCCTAAACCCTAAACCCTAAACCCTAAACCCTAAACCCTAAACCCTAAACCCTAAACCCTAAACCCTAAACCCTAAACCCTAAACCCTAAACCCTAAACCCTGCTTACTTCTTTGTTTGTTTCTTTGTTTGTTTCTTTGTTTGCCTGCTTACTCCTTTGTTTGTTTGTTTCCTTGTTTGCCTGTCTGCTCCTTTATTTGTTTGCCCTCTTCTTTCTTTGTTTGCCTTCTTCTTTCTTTGTTTGCCTTCTTCTTTCTTTATTTGCCCGCTTCTTTATTTGCCCGCTTCTTTATTTGCCCGCTTCTTTATTTGCCCGCTTCTTTATTTGCCCGCTTCTTTATTTGCTCGCTTCTTTCTTTGCCTGTCTGCTTGTTTTTTTGTTTGCCTGCTTCTTTCTTTCTTTCTTTCTTTCTTTCTTTACTCCCCTCCTTCCTCCCTTCTCTCCTTCTCTTAGTACAAGAGGTCTATTCCCACCAGCTGTTTGCACCCTTTCAAGCACAAAGTGCCCAACAGCAACCCAAAAGGCACCCTTCAACGCCCTTCCTCCTCATCTTCTCATCCTCCTGTCATGTTTTTTTCCTCCTCATTTTTTTTCGCATCATTATCCACCTCTGTCCATTGTTATCTCATCCACTTTCGTCCACTGGTGTCTCCTCATCCTCCATCCCATACCTTTCTGGCTGTCCCTCCATCCCACATCTCATTGTGGTAGTGGTCAGTAAATAATCAGTATGGTGAGGGTGTGTGGTGAGAGAAAGAATGTATAACACAATACATCTAAATAACAAGTCAAACATCCCATTTTCCTCGCTTAACAATGCAAGCACCACATTCCCTCACACTCAATGCAACCACCAACCCTAAAACTACCCGGGTTATCCTCTCAATATCTCATCCCTCCCACTCCGCCCCACCCCTTCTCCCATTTACTTTTACATACCATTGCCATTGCATTCTTTAGCCAATCCATGTACCTGAGCAGCTCCTCTTCACACTTCTCCTTCAGTCCCTTCTCAATCCCTCGTCTCATCAATCTTAGCTGTTCACCTTGCATCATGTCAGCATTTCATTTCACAGAGTTTAAACAACATCAATGTCCCTTTTCAACTGATATCCCAATGCTGGCTAGTAGCTAGATAGTATCTTTCACTTACCATACATACATCTAATCTACATGGATGCCTATGATGTACCCCTCCGTGTGCCGAGATCACATCCCTCATCAGTGTTGAATCTTGAAAATGTTCAAATGAACATAGTAATCTTGAGGGATGTCAACAACAGAGTCCATGACCTCCCATACATAGTCTTGCTGTAGTAGTGATGAAATCCTTTCTCCATGTCCTTGCTGTTGGATGCTGAACAACATGTCCTGGTCGTCAGGTCGAGGAAGAAAGGAACTCAGCAGATTTATATAAGAAGATCACCGACTCCGGGAAATGGGACGGTGACAAAACAAAGTTCCGTTTATGGTGGGCAAAGATACGTCTATGGGTCGCCTCGCACAATTGAAAGAATAACATGATTCACGCTATCGCCGTTCTCTCGCGTTTCGAGGGAAAGGCAGAAGGATTTGCATTGTTGACGATGGAAAAGTGTTTGGAGTTGAAGGAAGAGACTATTACGGCGGCCTGGCCTAAGTGGCCCGCGTTGCAAGAACTCGTGACAAAGTACTTCTAGATCAAAATGCTCACTTGGAAGTCGTATAAGAAGTTGAAAGAGCTGCGACAGGGGAAGTCCCGGGATCGACGACTTCATTCAGCAATTTCACGTGCTTCAGAAGGAAGCAAGCGTCGCACCAGAAGAAGCCACTAGACTGCTGAAAGGGGCAGTCCGCTACACGATCTATCTGCAGGCATCCCTTCATATGACTTTGGCAGATGACGACTATAATGGTCACAAGACGGTGTATGAGAAAATACGGCGGGTGATGGAGAAGGTAGCCATCGAAAGAGAAACTCCCACATTTCAGACTATACCTCAGACAAGCTACCGACCACCTCCGCGCCCTCCTTATCCTCGATACGACCCTCCTCGCCAACCACGCTTTACCGCCACGGGCGTTCAACCGGGCAGGGGCGCTCTGATGAAGATCGACTCACGAGCGATCAAGAGCGGTGGAACCTCGGATACTCGTACCTGCTATAACTGTGGAGTCGTCAGTCATATTGCTCGTTTCTGCAAGGAGCCAAAGAAGCACATTCGGAGCATGGAGAAATCTGCACCGAGGAAGACTCAGATCGTGGCATATACAATGGAAGAAGCAGAAGCCTTTTGGCGTGATAAGATTGCCATCGAAGCCAAGGAGAAGGCATCCGAGGCTTTAAAAGAGGATCGTTCGTGAACGCAGGGGGTGCTCATGAACTGTATGATTGTACTGACCAAGATTTTCCTGAGTGTACTATATCGTCTATGTTTTGCGATGTACACCGTTGTTATCATTTTTATGGACGACTGTATGGTTTTCACTAAAGGACAAACACTAACGTTTCACAGAGACATGGTCAAGGAGGTACTACACCGACTTCGGGAAAACGACCTTTACGTCAAACCCGAGAAGTGCCACTTCAAAAAAGAAAAAGTTGATTTCCTCAGAATGGTCGTTTTGCATGAAGGCATTGAAATGCAGGGTAAAAAAGTGGCCGGTGTACTCAATTGGCCAACTCCCACGCGCTTGAAACAAGTGCAAGGGTTCCTAGGACTTTGCAATTATTATCGATGTTTTATCCCTAACTTTACAGATCTCGCTCGACCACTTAATGATCTTACCAAGAAGGATGTTCCTTTCAAATGGGGAACCGTGCAGCAACAGGCGTTTGAAAACCTCAAAAAGGCATTTACCAGGCTGACGTTGCTAGCGTACCCAGATCAAAAGAAGGAGATGCGTGTCGAGACTGACGCCAGTGATATTGCAACAGATGGTGTCCTGTCCATCAAAGGTGACGATGACATTTGGCGGCCCTGCGCTTTTATTTCTCATTCCTTCGATGCGCACGAGCGCAATTACCCGATCTATGACAAAGAACTTTTGGCCGTGGTCCGTGCGCTAACAGAATGGAGACATTATCTTTTAGGGAGACTGACATTCGAAATTTGGACCGATCCTAAAAATCTAGAATATTGGAAGAAGCCTCAGACGTTGTCGCAACGCCAAGCCAGGTGGCACACGTTGATGCAAGAATTCAACTACGTCATATGCTATAAACCGGGTACTTCCAATGGACGAGCAGATGCCTTATCGAGGCGACCAGATCATGGTGATTCTGTCCAAGGTTACAACACTAACATTACGTTGCTCCCTGAAACAGTGTTCGCAAAAGCATGCATCCTATCCTCGACATTCTACGAAAGTCTTCAAGAAGAATCCAAGAAGATGCAACACGATGAGATCTATGGGTACAACTACGACGAAGATGAACAAGTGTTCAGAAACGAACAGGGAAAGATCTTTGTTCCCCAGTCTCTTTGTACCGAGTTGCTGAACACATGTCACGATTCTCCCATTGCAGGACACGCGGGCCAAGCCCATACTATTCATCTCCTTTCCCGATATTTTTCCTGGCCTGGTGTTACTCGTGACGCCAAACTCTACATAGATCACTGCCACGTGTGCGCCCTCACGAAGGGTAAGCAAAAGGCACCGGCGGATAAACCTCTTCCCCTTTCGTCCTCCGAACATTCCTGGGAGGATCTTTCTGTCGACTTCGTTTCGGGTTTTCCGTTGTCAAAGGGTTTTGATTCTGTTTGCGTTGTAGTGAATCGTTTTTCGAAGGAGGTCGTTTTTATTCCTTGCGATAAAACCGTTTCATCAAAAGATTTCGCAAAGATCTTCTTGGACAACGTTTGGTATATCCATGGTATTCCTCGTTCCTTGGTTTCAGATCGTGGACCTCAATTTGTTTCGGACTTTACTATGGAACTTTGCCAACTATTGGGGATCTCCCAGCGCCTTTCCACAGCATATCATTCTCAAACAGACGGGCAAACCGAACATCTCAATCAAGAACTCGAGCAATATTTGCATGCTTATGTAGCGAAACGTTAGGAAGATTGGGTCGATTGGCTGAAAATCGCCTAGTTTCAACACAATAATGCCCTAATCACGTCTACAGGCACCATTCCTTTTTCTATCATGCGCAACTATCGTCCTCGTCTTGGATTCGAGGGGAATGCCAAATCCTTGGCAGGGTTTTATGGGAAAGAGTTGGGAAAGGCGTATAGCGAGGTCAAACAAGTGCTTGAAGATACTAGGAGGCGGATGATGACTTCAGCTGATCGGAAGCAGACGGAAGCCCCAGGGTACGTCAACAGCAACAAGGTTTGGCTCTCGACCAAACATCTCCGACTGCCTTACGCTGCGAAGAAGCTCACTCAGAAATGGATCGGCCCCTACGTTATCAAGAGGGTAATGCCAAACGCTGTGGAGCTTATCTTGCCGAAGGCCGTGAAGATCCATCCGGTTGTCAATATATCCTGAATCAAGCGCTATCACGAAACATTGCCCGGGCAGAAACCCCTCAGACCGGATGCAGTAGAGATCTCAGATGAAGGATACGAGGAATACGAGGTGGAATGAATCGTCGCATCTCAGATGAACCGGCGGAAATTGGAATACTTAGTCCATTGGCGGGGATGGGACGACGAATCCGATCGTACTTGGGAACCGGAGGCAAATCTCACGCATGCTGTGGACGCTATCAAAGACTTCCACGCACAACAGCCTTCGGCCCCACGGAAGCTACATGGTATCTCAACATCGGATTTCTTTAGCCTTTTCCGGGAGTGTCCAGACGCTTGCGACATTCGTAACACTGCCACATGTCTCAATTACGAAGCAGCACTGTGAACATCGCCTTAGGGCGTATCTTTTATCGCTCGTCCCTGGTCCCCCCACTGTATAAAAACTCCCGTCGCATCCACTCCCGTCCTCCTATTACTGTCATGCTCAGCATCGCCGCCTTCCTTCTCGGTACCACTATCATCTCGCTCCTCTGCTTCTTCTTCCTTCTTGTCTTCGTCTTCTCGCTCCTCTGCTTCTTCTTCCTTCTTGTCTTCGTCTTCTCGGTCTACGTCCGTCTTCTCCGCTTTTTCGCTTTTGCTCTCAACACCTCCTGTATCACTGAGCACCCCATGGGTACTTCCCTCACTTTCGGATCCTTCAACATCTTTGTAGCTGTTAACGCCCGGATCGTTACCAACCCCACTGTCCACACCTATCCCGACCCTACCCATTGGACGCAGCCCTGGGGAGCCGAACCAGTCCCGGACCCTTGGGAACCAACTGAACCGGTGGGGATTGTTGCCGACAAACCGATCACGTTCGCTCCCAACCCTTCTCCTCCTGCCACCATCGTTCCCCTACCAGAGATGAGCAACATTGCGGCGGATATTCGCGCCACCTGGTTCGTACCAGCTGTTGGGGCGTTAGAGTTGGTCAACAGGCTGCATTGACGCAAACGGGCCTCACTCAGAGCTCTCGGCCCTCGGGGGGGGTAGTGTTATAAACTCGTACGTTTTCATCTCTGTTCTCACTACATTCATCCTCGAAGATGAGTGATCACCTGTACTACCTTATGTTTGAGCGTCTAGGACCTTTTCATTCTCTTCTTTGTGAATACTATGCTGAACCTTTCAGACTTCAAATACTCATGACTCAGTGCACGAGCACGTATCCATTACGTGTTCCTTTACTTCCTGGCGAACGTGACTGCTGCGCTTACTGCGGTCACATTGTCTTTATCTATATTCGTGTAATTTAGGGTCGCTTTTGACTGCACAACTGCGCAGATCCGTGCGCGCCCTCCCATGTATATAAACAGTAGTTAGGCGGCTGACTTCCTCAGCCTTATTCATTTGTTCACGGTATTCGGCGTTCACGCTTGAGCCAACGAATTAAGGTCTGGCTATCATACTCCTTTACACCCTTTGTGTATTTGGCTTGTGCCTAAGCACTGCCTTCTCTTTGACGCACTCGGTCTTCGACTTAAGTGTCCTTACCATCCTTTTTATCACTCATCTCTTACTCGTTGTTCGTCTTTGGGAGCGTATTGCCCTCGAGGATTAGCGCTGGAGTTTGGCTCTCGCAACAGGTCTTAGTCGACCCACATTTGGTTTTGGCTCTTCATCATCTTGAAGGTTTGGATGATGCCCTCTTCCGTGCTTTCTGCATAGCTGTACAAACATTGATTGCTTGACAAATGTACTCCAAGCATGTCGCCATGCTCTTCGACAATGTCTGAGCCAACATATCACGTAGTTGCATCAATGTAGGTAGATAAAGCAGAATGAACAAATCCTTGCCTTTGTCATATATTGCAATGATCCATTGCCCCTTCAATGCAACCAATTGTGTGGTCTCTTTGATATACTCCATGAGTTTGGACACCTCAGATGGGTTAGCAGCAGGGACCATCTTTGACAGGTCCTCCGCCTCCTTCACTGCTGCTTCTAATGTGCTTTGACAGTGTGCAAGCCATTCCTTCAATGCTGCTTGTCGGTGCCTACCTTCTGCTGCAACAATCTGAGGGCCGAATAACACCATATCATCTGTCATCACCGGATCACCTGAAAGATGCAAGAGTGGGAGTGAGTTGCCATCAGATACCATCACATCCATGAACTTTGAGTCCAAAATGCTTGATTCATCAATTATCGACTGATCTATAATCAATGGTACTGTTAAAAGTCGATCCTGATCTCTTTGATGAAACTCCGGAACTCCAGAGTCAGTGTCCGGACAGAAGGGACGTTGGCTTCACCTTATGTGGTGCGCCCTTGTCAAAGGCAAGTCCCTGGTATTTCAGAGGGATGGGCATAAGTCGGAGTGACAGAGGTTGGAGGTCAGATGGTCAGAGATCAGAGGTCGGAGGGTCAAAGATTCAAGCAAGGCGGGTCAAAGTTAAAGAGCTGAGGGAGAGGATGGCAAGAGGAGGACCAGACAGGTGAAGGGGGGAAAATCAAAACTAAAATTGATATTTGAACTGAGAGTACAGGAGTGGTGTACAGAGTTTATATACAAGACTAAGTGACAGTATTGGCAATTCCGGCAGAGGTCCGGAGGACCCACCTGTTGTGAGAGTGACAGCATTGGTAATTCCAGATCATGTCTGGTGCCTCTACATGTCGGAGGTGAGACACGGTGGTGATGGTAGCCCCTTGGTGTCAGCACTTGTCAGAATAATACAAACGGTCAAACGAGATATCAAAGGTAGTCAAATGATGAATAAACATGTGCAAGTCCGGTGACTCAGAATGGGCTTGTAAGCAAGAATGCTCCAGAGATAGTAAGAACATAGACCGGAGGCATGGAGTTGGACTCAGCGAAAATCATGGATGTGACAGGTACTGCATGAATGATCCAAAACTGGTTGAGACCATTGTAGTTGAGTGAATCTAGTATCAGCTTCTTTTCGGAATGGTTTAACTCATGTTTGTTATATTTTCCAAAGGTCAGTTTTCGATGTAAGATATCCGTTCTCAAGTACCCAATCAATGCACCTCTCGCTTTATCTTCCAGATCCTGGAAGTTCTTCATGTATTTTTCCATGCCAAGCTTGTTCAACATCAACGCCTTATCTACCAGCTGCTTGACCAATTTCTTTGTCTCTCTGGCTGATGTTTTCGAATGATCACCCTCCTTGCATTTGTTTTTGGATGGCATGCCCAGATCATATTGATGTCATAGTAGGCTTTGCACGATGACGGTTAACAAGAGGAAGACACAAACTCAGTTCGATCGACAGATCGATACGATAAATGAGAGTGTGGAATATCGGTACCATCTAAATCAATCTGCCGCCACCTGTCAAACTATATTTGGCAGATGATGTCAAATCATGTGAACAATGCACAATCATCTTAAATGCATTCTCAGCAGTCCAGAGAACTGTGCACTGTGTGTTGCATCATGTACTACATACATCTGTGTATATTAGTTGCAATAGCCACTTGCACACATCCCTCATTGTATGCATTTTAGAATAGTATCATATTTGCACACCATGACTTAGTATACATCATATTGCAATATACCCATCTCATTGTGTGCAGTGTGCATATCTCTGTATGACTTGAAAAATGTGTGAGTGTGCGTGTTCCAAATTCACTTGTAGATTCTGTATTGCAGGCGTAGTGTACACTATCATATATCAGCACCTATAGGTGACACCTACGCATTCTTCAATGCATCCAGAAATGCGCAGGTATATGGCCATAGCCATATACATCTGCAACTTGCACATTCCTTGACTCATCTGAAAATGCACATGTATAGTGGTAGATATACACACATGTATCTCACACAATGCTTGCTGTACATGTAACTTGTGTATTTCTTGGAGTGTCTTGAAATGCGTGTATATATGGGCATGGTTGTGTGACCTTGCACATTTCTGATGGTATATGGAAATGCATGCTTGGATGTGTCCAGTGTCAGTCAAAGTCATGTGTTGATGGATGCATGTTCAGTGTATTTTCTATTGCACATTGGAAGACTGTTGTTGATGCGCACATTGTAAGTGCCCTATACATGGAGTAACCCTGCCCTGACCCTAAGCTATTTAGAAAAAACAGGTAAATTTTCTTCTTTACTTTCTTCTTTTTTTCCTTCTTTTTATCTTCTTTTCTTTCTCTCTACCATATATTCTTTCTTTCCTTCCTCTCCCTCCCTTACTCGTTCTTCTTCATCCACTCACATGTCCATCTATTTTTCCTTCCTACAACTTTATACTTACCTACACCACTAGCCCTCTCCTTACTCTAGTTTCCAGCCTCTTCAACCTCTCTTATATTTCATCCATCGTTTCAACACTGATCATATTGTAAACAAATGTTACCATACATTTCAAAACAGATCACAATCAGGTGACGAAAGTAACAAAACTACTAATCGAGAGCTTGAGTAATGACACTCATTTCCAAATCATTCCAATGTGTCAAAACCAGTATGCCGGAATTCATGGACAGGTCATACACCATATCCACAATACAAACAAACTGGAAAGCAAGCAAGGAAAATCAGAAACCAACCTTCTATGATTCAGAAGCCATGGGAATAAACCCATCTGCCACTAGAAACCAATCAGGAACCAATGGAAAAGGAACCTACTATAGCCAGGAAGTGTGGTAGTATCACCAGGAAATCTCCTTTGTCGATTATGTTGATGGATCAGGCAAAAGAAATCCAACAAAATGATGAAAAAAGAATCAATTGAACATCATTGATGACTACCATAGGAAGCACAGCGGTTGGGTGAGATTGCCAATGAAGTTTACAGGCACTAGCATTTGATAGTTCACCAGGCAAGGAATGAAAAAAAGTGATAACAGATGAAACATAAAGGACAAGAGGTAAAATTTGTATTGAACACCAAAGCTTATTGTATCCTGCATACCACATCCTGCCTGAGATACAGGATATACTACTACTTTCAATTAGTAATTTACATTTGGCTATATTGGATATCCTCCATACCAACACATGTCTGACATGTCTGACACATAGCATAAAAATCTGGTCAACTATTTGCACAACTATAATAGTATGCACTTAAGAAACATTATGTGGAGTGGTGGTATACATCCTCTATCTTCCTCCTTTGGTCAACCTAGCTTACCACTTTGCATATACCAAGATCAATCAAATCAGGGATGTATACCAGCACTCCACATTGTGTTCCCCAATGCATACAATATCTCAACTGTACAATACAATGACTGGAAAGGCTCCTGTATTTATTTAGGTCCACCTACATTACTCTGCCCCCCAGTTCCCTATACCATGGTCAATTAAATCCAAGACATATAGCACCACTCCAAACTGCATTTTCCCATTCCACATAACATCATAGAAGTATGATAGAACAATCAGGCATGCTGCTGTATTTATTAGGGTTGACTTAGATTACTATGTCCTCCAATCACATATACTATGGTCAAGTAAATCAGGTATGTACACCACCAGCCAAATTGGTGTTTCCCCAGTGTATTCAACAACATAAGCATGCAGTACAGCCACTGTGATTGATTCTGCATTTATTCTGGTCAACCTAGATTTCTACCCCCCATCATCCTTGTATAATTAATTACCAAAGATTCTGGCCACCGTTCTCTCTAGAATTTATGCTGGTACATCCCGATGGATCTATCTACAAGCTCCGATCATTATTTCCTCCAAATTATGGTTTGCAACTTGTAATTATAATTAAACCACCCTCATGTATAGATTTAAAAAGAAGGTTTCGGCAGGCAACCAAGGCTTCAGCCATGATTGCCGAGGTCTGGAGCATCTAGTAAAACAAGAACTCCAGCTTCAGAGTGGACAAGCCAATGATACCCTTTCAGGAATTCGGATCAGGTTGGCAGATAAAGCTTTACTGTTCCAAGATGATGTTTGGACAGCCAACAGCCAATTTAAGACTACCCGGGCCTGGGATAAGGTGAACACTCTAGATTTCAGCCTCCAGAGATATGCCCAAGTATACTGGAAATGTCGCAAGACAATGGTCAATCTTGGTGTGGCACCAGAGGTCCTTGAGTATTACAAGCCTTTGAAAGATGAAGAGCTCAATGTGAAGACGGCTGCTGCAGCACATAACATCCAAGGTGTGTGAAATGAATCCTTGGCCTGGTTCTGGTCCATGGATATACCGAAGGATACTGAGACCAATGACACGATAACCAAATGTGAGTTCCACTTTCCAATTGGATATTGCATTCCACACAATCACCATCCCTAAAGTTTGTTGGGTACATTGGCTCTGAGCAAAGGCTTGGCGAGACCAATGGCAGGAGGAGGTGGCTTTGTTGACAGCCGAGTTTCAGTGGACTATTGCATTTTTCCATACCTGGGTCAAGTTTTGCCAAGATTGGGGGATTAGATCCAACAATCGGAGTCTTGCTGGCATGGCTTTCTATGCCATGAAGCAGCACACAATATATTCCCAGCTTAGGGATCAATGTCAGGTTAAATGGGAGAAGCATACACTCAACTCAGAGAAGCAGGACCCTGATGGTAGTCATGTTTCATAGTATATATAGTGGACTATACGATGTCTTGAGACCCAAGTGAGACTTTGACAGGATTGGGGTTTGGCAATGTCTTTCAGCAATGGTTAGCAATGCCAGTGAGCAAGGTGTTTTCAGCTTCTGGATTTATACTGCCTATCTGGGCCACAATGAAGGACTCAAGTCCAGAACACCACTTAAACCCAGACACAAGCCCCTTGCCTCCACCATCACATCTGTCCCAATGAATCAACCTTGTAACCCAGCACATCCCGCTCTCACCCAATCCTCCCTCAAGATGATCATCCATTACCAATGGTGTATGATTGAAGCAGCCGGTCATTATCTATGCCAAACACTGGTCAAACAGTGGCCAGCCAATTAGTATGATAATTCCCGAAAGGAGACAGTAAGCAACCTGTCATCTACCTACAGGGTAATATATAAAGCTGGTTTAGAACATACTGGCGGGCTTGCTGCTCATTGAGGCAACCCGGCCCACCACCTCCAAGGTGGTTCCCAATGCCCTGACATGCTTCCTGCAGAATTGGGATGATGCTGAGGGACTTTTGCAAGACCTCCAACAGTTGACAGCCGAAGACTTCTCAATGGTCGGAACTGCACACTGATTGCTGCCCAATTGGTTGCTGAAAGCCAGTTCGGTGAATGGTGGCCTTTGGGATGCATGGTGGGTGTTGGATTTGGAACTGACCTTTCCTAAATCCAAGGAAAGCTTGGTGATTGACACAATGGATTACTTTGAGGTATGGGTGATGAACTCTACAAAACTTTGGTCTCAAATCTTAGTAGAATGAATGGCCGATCGAGGAGTCTCCTTGGAAAGCATTTGGAAATCAGAGATCGGACAACTATTGGAAGGTGCTGATTGAGGAAATGGATGGGTTGCTTCAGCAGATGTTTGCAAAGAAAAATTCCCTGGAAACTGCAAAGAAGGATTTCATCGCATTGATGAGGCTTAGGAGGTCATAATAGAATACTTTTTGTTTCTGTTCACCCAATGGAGAAATCATTGTGATGAGATTCACAAGTGTGTGACATACAACTACAATCGAACAGTGTTGTCATAACTGGCAAAGTTGCATTGCAAAACATGAACATGTTCATGGACTGCCTCACACATATGGAACAACATAACACCCAGGTCACCTTCAGCATGTCCCACTCCATGCTCCAACAACTGTCCAGACATTGCGATGACAGTACCGGGGTTGTACCAGAGACATCTGCCAATACTCGGCAATACCATATTGAGGTCTTGATATTCTCCGATGGTGACCAAGAGGTCAAACCATTGAGGGCGGCCATTTGTATCCAAGTGGATCGGGCTTGCACTATTGTCATTGACAGAGGTGACATTGAACACTGATGGCCAGATAGCCAAGGTCTCCTGCATTTCCACATCACCTTTGTTTTGGGCCCATTCATTCAACCTGATCAGTACCTCCCAGCCCAATTTGTACATTGTCGGATGCATAATTGCCATG
Source organism: Xerocomus subilludens (assembly GCA_038092535.1). Taxonomy (NCBI): domain Eukaryota; kingdom Fungi; phylum Basidiomycota; class Agaricomycetes; order Boletales; family Boletaceae; genus Xerocomus; species Xerocomus subilludens. Next base: position 2,392 of record JBBPQO010000179.1, on the reverse strand, counting down.
GCCCCTGTCAGGACTGCCATTTGGGATGACACCGATTGAAGCCATTTATCCTCCATTGTCACATTGGAACTCCTTTAAATGGAAGCCAACTTTGGGATTGGTGGTTGTCGATTGTCCTGGAAGATTTAGGCACAATCTGGGAAAGAAGGATGCCAGCTTACATTTCGGCCTTGTTGGAACCATGCAGGTGATATGTTGATGGATTCCCGAAGATGGGAATCATCTCAGAAATACTGTGTTGAGGTTCTCCAGTTTTGAATACTTGGCCTGGTTATGCTGTGGGTCAAGGGACCCTGCAAGGATGAAATTCATTCCCACAGCAATTGCTGTGTTGACAAGAGGTGAGAAGGTAATATTTGTGAGTGCACGAAACTGAAGACGGATTAGCTTACCACGTCAACCCAACGCGATACTGTGAGAGGAAATGTTAGTGAGATAAAAGACAATCTGACAATGAAAATGGACTCCATACGAAATTCAAAGTTCATGTATAATAGTTATCTACCTCATTCCATAGGATTTCCCGGTCAGCGTCCTGAATATCATCAATGTTGTAGTTATAATGCCTGCCTTCGACCATCGGGTTCATTCTTTGTTCATAAAGGTTCCAATCTAATGTTCCAGTTAGCCTATCTGAGCAGATTAAAACATTGAAACATACCAAGTTCCATAAAAACCATGCGCTCCATGTTTGTCTCCACCAACAGGCGATGTCAGGTGACTTAATTGAACTCACCATAGGCCCACCTGCCAACATTGGGCTACATTCCCCACCCTGCACTTGTTGAATTGCAAGCGTAAAGTTGGTACCGCCATGAGCAACAAGATGAAGCAGAGCATCCAATAACTGATCTGGTGTGCTCGCAAAATCATTTACGATTGGTACTGTGATATCATGATCAAACAAAAGCACTCTATATGAGCCTGTTCGCGCTGTATTTGAGCTTGCAATTGCTGCTGCACGTGCTGTTCAGAAACTGTACAGTGACGAGAGCATGGCACCATATCAATTGTTTGAGCGAGCAGTGATGCAAGGAGTCACTGGTATATTGGGGAGTGGCTTTCAATCATCCAAACCCATCGAAGAGGAGCTATTTATGAGGACGAACGTCAGTGAATCTACCCTAGATGAGATGAAACAAAGCCTACTGATCAGCAACAAAGATCCTATCAAACGTCAAACCAAGTCAACATCTCCAGTCACATGCACAGATGGATGAACTAACACAAGGAAGGCTTGTTGCATCACCACCAAATTCCTACAAGTGAGTTGATGCCCATCCTGCGAGATGTAAACCACCGCAGGGGCAGTGTTAGGATTCAACGGAGCATGGAAGTGTGGCAAGACACAGTAGGAAGGTAGAGCTGCACCGCCAGCAGCAGCCGTTTGCTCAGGGCCTATCGACAATGTCCGTGAAACACCCCCAATTTGGGAACGACCTGTGGCTCGCATACCTCCACACATGGTATCACTATCAACGTGCGTCAACCGTTGATCATCTCTTAAACAAAAGCATAGCATTTCCCGGAATTGGCTTGCTCCTCTCGTGAGTATGGGTCCTTGAAACCTGTCCGGGTTAATTGAGACAGACCATCAGCCGACACAACTGTAGGTAAGTCTCACTCACCAATCCGTTTCCAGAACAAACTGTGCATGAGCAAGTCTTTTGCTTTATCCAGATTGGGCTGTAACTTCTTTGTGGGATGCTGCAGCTCTGCAATGCCAGTACAGGCCGCCTCATCATCCATGCGACAATAATCAATGTGGAGGTGTCACCCCATCGCCGAGAAAATGAGGTTACACAGCATTGGTGTGCCTTCGTCACTGGCAGAGAATTTGCGTCCATTGGTTTCTAGTGGTACGTCGTCTGGCCCATCAATATTCCAGTGGGTATGTGACATGGACCCATGGCGTGTCTCGTGCTCTTGCTGTGGATGACCTTGGATAAATCATTAGCAGTCAGTAGAATTGTGAGTCCGCACATGCACGACATACCAAGCGGTAATGTACAAAATTAACCACAGTTAAGACTCGTTTCAGGGGAACCCACACGCCATATTCGACACATATTCGACGGCATATTCGGCACCATATTCGACGGCATATTCGGCGCATATTCGACACGGATTCGATGGCATATTCGACACATATTCGACGGGATATTCGACACATATTCGACACATATTCGACGCATATTCGACGGGATATTCGACACATATTCGATGGGATATTCGACACGTATTCGACACATATTCGACGCATATTCGACGGGATATTCGACACATATTCGATGGGATATTCGACACGTATTCGACACATATTCAACGCATATTCGATGGCATATTCGACGCATATTCGACAGCATATTCGACACATATGCGGATGCTGTAT